>JBBPSB010000043.1:0-86291 GCA_038093375.1 Xerocomus brunneocitrinus | reverse complement strand
CAACCCCCCTTTTCACTTCCCGCCGTCCCCGCCCCCATCGCATGACACCACCGCACCCTCCTCGTCCCGCGCGCAATCCCCTCTTCTCCCCGACACAACACCCAGGCGCATACACCCCATCCGCGCCATCACCCTCCCCTCCTCCTCCCGCGCCGTCTCCAATCGCGCCACCCCGAAGCATCAGCACACTCCCCGCCGCTTCTCCACCTCGTCCTCCACCTCTTCTCTCGAACACTGTCCCCCAACCGCTAGTATCGGTAGAAAGGTCGCTGAATCCCTCGAGCTCTTCAAAGAGTCTGAAGAAAGACCCGAGCCGACGCTAACCAAGTGTCGTCTTGCCACCTCACACCCAAACGACGCGGTCGCAGAAGCGAGATATGAATTTGTCAAGCGAGCGGACTGGCCAGATCCGGAAACAGCTGCCCTTCGTAGAGAGCGCAGTTCAACCGCTTTAGAGAGCGTCAGAACCCGGGAAAGTATTGACGCACTTGTCAGGGACCCAGACGCTCTCTCTCCGTGTCCACGCGACCCACTCTTTTCCGATCCGTCTCATTGGCGCAAAGACGTTTTCCACCAAGACCCCACTAATCGCGGTAGGCGCAGGCGAATAGCCTCCGATATAACCGCTCTCGAACCCCGACCTACCTCTCCCGAACCATCCCCTATCACCGTCCCACAATCGCCATGCATCCGTCCCCGCTCCCGAGCTTATCCCCCTTCACCTTCCCCCTCTCGCTCTCCCACTGATCGCATACCTCCTTTGGCACTCTACAGTTCTTCTATAGATGAGCCTTATCTTCCAAAATTGAGCAGCACATACCTCGTCAATCAAAACCCGTCCGACTCGCAATTGCCCACCCCCACCCACATCTCAACTTATTCGCCACCTTCCCACGCGCTCCCCTCTCCCTCTCCCTCCTATTCATCGTGGTCGAGTGACGACGAGTCTGCTTGGGAAACCTCTTCAATGATATCGGATATCTCGACCACATCCGGAACGTCCGAACATCCCCTTTCGCTTTCCCAGTTTGCAGATCCTTTGCTTGGTTCGGTTAGCGAAGGAGATAAGATCCTAGAAGCGGAGGGTGACGCCGCTTCTTACAGCTCCGATCTCTGGAACGTGGGCTCCTTGAATATGGTATATGGAGATTCGGAGGAAAGTTTACCCCATATCCCCTTGCGTCCTTTTCGCAATCAAGTTGGTGGTCACAATGCGATCTACAAATTCACCAAAAGAGCTGTGTGCAAGGTCAGTACATGTTCATGGGCAATGTCATTCAGCTAAGCTTCGCCCAGCCTCTGGTTTCGCGAGAGAATCAGTTCTATGAGGCGGTTGAGCGAGAAGCCCCGCCACTCCTCGGCTTTATTCCGCGATATCTAGGAGTCATGTTGGTGACGTACCGCCGCGTCCTCAAGGGTTCTCCAATTCTCCCCAACCGAGAACCATCTGACTCGTTTCCTGTTGCTGTAACCAACTTTTCCGGCTCTGTCGTACAGAGAGCTATCAGCGAACCCGACCACTTATTTAGCAATGCAGCTCCGCATCATGTTGTTGACTTAGCCATGGAGGATGTTGGAGAGATGACGGTCGAAGCAGAGTTGCCCGAGGTTGCCTTGGATCGTAATCGCCATATTATCCCCAAATGGTTGCTACACCGCCATCCTCATGATCGCACATGCCCCCTTACCGATCCGCTGACGCCCCGCCTGGGTTCTGGTCGCCAGCACCCGCACCCGATTCAGCTCTCTGGTGCAGCGGCGTCGAGCCCAGCACTCATCCAGAATCAGTACCCCTCAAAGCCGAATCAGTCGAGTTATCAACGACGTACCCTCACTCGCCAGCCTACGGAACCGCTTGATGAGAGCGATCCGTGCTTCACCGGCAATGCGACACGAGCTACTTCCTCTTTTACGGACCCAAGGTCTGCATGGGGGTCATCAGATGACCCTCAAGCTACCCGACCCGACCTCCGCCCTTTCAACTCCGAGTTAGCTATTGGCTCGCAAGAGTCTTCGTGCTGGTTTGGAGGCACCGGGTCCACGACCGTAAACACCAAGCTGAAGGATCATATATTCAGCACTATTCTGCGTCGTTTTCACCGTCGTTACAAACCTCGATGGCTGAAGGACTCGCATACAGAGGACGAAGGGG
Organism: Xerocomus brunneocitrinus; assembly: GCA_038093375.1. Lineage (NCBI taxonomy): Eukaryota > Fungi > Basidiomycota > Agaricomycetes > Boletales > Boletaceae > Xerocomus > Xerocomus brunneocitrinus. Next base: position 84,139 of record JBBPSB010000043.1, on the reverse strand, counting down.
ATGCCTCTACCCGGCAAGGGGGCGACTCGCCGGCATCTCCGCGACCGCGCTTGACATCCCAGTATGCCGGCTCAGTGGAACGACCCAAGGAACGGGAAAATAAGCGCTGTACCTCGGACACTATCCGAAAAGCCCGAAGTGATAGTGAGATGGGGCACGATGGACAGAACAGTTCCTTTGATAGAGACTATGACAAGCTGGATGACTTTTTCGACAGCGAACGGTCAAATTTAGCATTGGACGGCAAGGATGGGATCCCTCTGTTAAGATCCCGCTCACGATCTGTAGATTCCCCATCTCTCTATCTGTCTTCTGCAGCACTTCCGAATCAGCCAATTCCGTCAAGCAAAAGCTCCCATTCCGTACCACGTCAGCATCACTTCATCCTCATGGAGGATCTAACGGGTTGTCTGAAACGCTCCTGTGTGCTGGACTTGAAGATGGGGACTAGGCAATATGGCATGGATGCTATCCCATCAAAAAAGAAGAGTCAGCGCAAGAAATGTGACAGGACGACGAGTCGTCCCCTGGGCGCCCGTGTTTGTGGCATGCAGGTACGTACCTAACAAGCTATAAGCAACCAGCCACGCAGACTAATCAACACAGGTATGGAACCACGCCACACAATCTTACGTTACCCAGAATAAATATATGGGCCGCGATGTTCGTGCGGAAGAATTTCCTTCTCTGCTCGCGAGTTTCCTGAACGATGGGGAGCGTCTCCTCGTCTGGCATATTCCAGCCCTACTTCAAAAGCTTTACGCACTTGCACGCATCATCAGTCGGCTGAAAGGTTTCAGGTTCTATGGTTGCAGCCTTCTCCTGATATATGATGGAGATCGCGATGCCCAGGAGGCTTTTAGAGTTACAGCTCTGGAACACCCGTCGTCTCGGAGCAAACGCGGGGAATCGTTGGAACGATCGCAGACGTGGTCGAGGAGTCAAGTGGCGGCCCGTTCATCTCTACGTCGAACGCACAGCGAAGACGTGCTCTTTGGTCCCGTCGGGAAACGGTCTGGAGGCAAGCGAAAACGCGGAGAGGTCAACGTCCGCATTGTCGACTTTGCGCACACCACCACTGGACAGGATTGGGCCCCATATCCACCTCCTCTTGACCGGGTGGTGGTCCAGCAGGTGTCGGATTCAAAAGGATATCAAGCCGAGGTGGATGCGGACAGTGGTATCATTTATGCCCGCTTTCCGCCACACTATCCGAAAGAACCTGATCGTGGGTTCTTGTTCGGCTTGAAGCATCTGACGGAGACGTTGGAGAATATATGGAATGACGAGCGAATGCAGAGGATGAAAATCTCCCGGGAAGACCCTTTTGCGGACACGTCGCAGCTTCCCCCCTTGGTTCTGGAAGGAAAGGATATTTTTGACGAAATTTTCGGGCCACTCGAGTCCGACGAAGATCCAGGAATGCTATCCACGTGAGCTTGCCTAGTAGTGCGTATGTACCGCTGTTCCTTTTTTTCGTTTTACTACATTTGATCGCTTCCTATCACACTTTGTTGACTGCCTAGACTGCACTCCCACTTTTGTATTACATTCCATAGCCATTTTGTGAATCGTATCATTTTTTCTTTGTCGTGTCTCAGATGGTTCCGTCCCATTCTTGTATTACTCTGAAAATATTGTCTGTCTAATGTCATCACCATGTAGTCTGTCAGCGGTGTGTATATTGGAAGGGATGGAGTGTGAAGGGACTTGGTGGTTCTAGAAGGATGGCTCTATTGACAGAACATTACATGCACGACCATATGCTCGTGATAATAGATGTCCATCACGAGTCGTCGCTTTGGATATATCTGGTGCGAATGTCCTTCCATTGCCGCTGGTAGAAATCTCGTCAACACTTTGGACAAGAAGCCATGGTACAACTTACGCCCTTGTTCCAGTGGTCCCAGAATGACTGAACAGCGACATCAAAGCCGAGGCCGAAGCCAAACGCTCCAGCGAATATGGTGGAGACAAAGATACCTGGTCGAAAAATTGAAGAGATCTAGGGCTGCCAGCGGACATGGCACGTACTGTTCCGCTTTGCAAAGGTGTTGTAAAAGGCGTTGACGAACTGGTGGGGAACGTTGAGTAAATCTCTTGTGAGCAAAGACTGGTGGCTTACTGCCATTGTGTGATGAGGATAATGTTCAAGGATGTTTCCGGTGATGTCCGAACTGAAGCGTTCAAGTCGACATTCCCACGGGATCTCTAGCAGAAATGGTCCTGACGCGATGGATTTTGCATAGCGTATCGCGTCCAACAACAATTCCCTTGAGAGCCTCGTCGTCGCTCACGCGCCCGACGCCCCCACACCTCGAGTTTCCCCCAACGGGACCCATCTCATACGATGCCAACCCGAATCCGCTGACCCAATCCAAATTCTCTGCGCGGGCATCCAAAACCGTCGCGCCTCCTCTTCCGAAATACCATTTCCATGGCACTTTTAGCAGGAACAACACCAAGGTGTACCTCTGTGGACCCGATGGGCGGCTGCTTCCCGAGGGCTGGTGGACCGGTGGTAGTTGTGGGTTCAAGGGCGCGAACCGCAAGGGACACGAGGCTGGTTACCAATGTGCGGTGCACGCTTTTCGGCGGCTGGAGCAGGTCGTCAAGGACAAGGGGCATATATCGCTCGCCTTGCATTTTTCGGGGTTTGGAAAGGGCAGGGTGGCGGTGGAAGGCGTGTTCTTGACGAGCGAGGGGGACAAGGTACGGCCGTTGGTCGCTGAGGTCGAGGATAGGACAAAGATAAAGATTGGTGGGACTCGGTCGAAGAAGAAGAGACGCGTCTAGGCTCAGTCTGCATGCCTCGGTCTATTCAATGCTCGTCTACAACACACAAGTTGGTATAATCTAGCACCAACATTGTAGGTGGTATACTGTGTCAATTACTGAAAAATGGATCAGACGCGTATGCATCATATTCCGGTCTTGCCAATGATGTGAGGGCCACTCTCTTGTCGGTCTCAATGTCGTCTATGAGCGCATCTGTTTCCCTGGATCAATATCTAGATGCTTTGCAGAGATGACACACTTGCCTCGGGAAATATAGTCGAATTCTGGACGAATGTATCCAAGGACCAGTGCTTTTAACTTGTGCCCATAAAAGTCGGACTCGAACTCGTGCATGATGTGGATTTCCTGCATTAAAGCATCTCAACAACGGACGCTTTCAAAGAAAAGCACATGGATACGCACCGCTGTCATCCGTTCATTCTTATAGAATGGATTCCAGCCCAGACTCATGACCATGGGTAGTACAACGAGGTCTTTGGCTGCTATGAGCTCGTCGTTGGCAGGGTACACTCGGGCATATCCATAGTACACCCCAGGTTTAGCTATGCTTGCCATGTGCGTAATGGACTCATCGGGTAGGTTGGCTAGGGTCACATAAGGAGTGAGATAACAGAAGGGGGATGACACGCACCAGTTGGACACCCGAGGTCCTTGCTACCCCTTCCAAAGCCATGTTGTACCGTTCCCTCGAGCTGAATTGGGTACGGTTCCTGTGGAGTCTCTGGTCCGACAATGGACAGTCTGTTGATACGAAACGAGCTGGAAGGTTTTTGGGGCGTTGATAATGACCTAGATGCGAGTTTAATCAAGAATTGTCCCATACTTTGTGTCTATTGGTTGAATGAGGAGAAGAAAAGGCTGACTGAGCACGGCCTCTGTTCGTCCGATACATCCACCTATGGCATTCACAGGCTATCCATCCTATGGCACCTATCAGGCACCCTATCCCATCTACCAAATCCCCCCACCAAGTCAGCCTGGCGCACCACCCGCCACAGCGCTCCAGCACTTTACAGCCCACTTTCCTCAGCCGCCACCTGGTTATCCGTTGTATGCCCTCCAGCCAGCAAAGGCTCCCAGTCCACCACCTGCACCCCCCACTGCCCCAGATATACCCACGATATCACCGCAAATCGCATCCGACCAGGTTCGGAGATTGATCGTGTCCCAATTGAAGGTGGCAGAGTTCGACTCCATCGACTCTCAAGCACTGCAGAGGCTCGAGCTCGAGGTGGTCGCATGTAAGTTTCGTGCAGTGTCTTCTCGTCTCCCCCTAACGTCACCAGTCATACATGCACTATACGAACAAGCCCACGAGTACGCGAACTTGGCCAACAGGGCGGTGCCAGTGGGAACGGACGTACTGCTCGCCTGCAATGACAGGGGGCTCAAGGTAAAGGACCTGCATCACATCGCCCTCGCTCGATCAGCCAGTCAGTACTCGTTCCATTGCATTACCATATCATCAGCTTGTTTCCAGACGTAACCTCAGAACCATCGTTTGAGCTTCCATCGCCACGCGAGGAATCACCAGAGTTGCTCCCCTCGGATGATGAGGGCGCACCACCGTTTATACCAACCACATTACGTTCAGTCCCATCTCATTTCCCACCCCTCCCACCCAAACATACGTACTTGAAGACACCGGTGCGTTACAGAGATAAGACCCTTCCCACTCTAGGCTAACAATACGTTCAGGCGTCGCCACCAAAAAAAGCAGCCCTTCCATCTCTCGAGCGTAAACTAAAGACTGCGGGATTGGTTCAAGAGTCCCTGAAAAACCTACTGACAGCTACAGAGGACAACTTGGGACAAGAAGATGGCGAACTACTGGGACATATAGTCAATTGCGAAGTGTCTGTGTACCCTCGGAAACGGTGGAAGGTGATGCAATCCTAATTCCATCTCCCGGAAAGCAATGCTTTCCCTACCTTTCATTTATCTTTTCTGGGCTCCTGATGGAGTATATTGAGTAAATTTAGTAGCATCTTGTGGAGCACCAACCAACTTCAGACCGCTAACATCCGTTAATCTCGCCCCGAATGTACAAGTCTCAGCTTGTGAACACCCCTTGCTAAGTCTCCGTCAAGGGTAATCTTGCAGTACGTGATTGCGTTCTCCTCTTCTTCGATGGTGGCGCGGTCGAGGGTGACATGTCGCTCGTCATCGTCGTTTTGAATCTCGTCTTGTATTGTGATGGGTGTGGCTTGTGATATTTATGTGATTCGGGGTTCGAGCTTACCACTGGCTCGAGGAATACGAGTTGCTTTGAATGGTTGTGTTCTGTTTCCGGTAGAGTTGGTGTCGTATGCGATCCGGGGAGATAAGGTTTAAAACACAGTTTTTTTGAGCTCGTTGACGCAAAACTGGAGGACTCGGCTTCTTGGGTGGATGGAGCATGTTGTTTCCCAGAATTGATCGTGGGCGTCTCCGGAACAGTATGTGCACTTTTCTGTAGAACCGCGTAGCGGTTGCGACACTGAAAGGTAATGTCTCGATGATCACATTATACCAGAAGAAATGCCACGCTACCATAGCTTCCGTCCTCCCATTGCGGAGATGTTCGGCAACCTGCTTCCACGAGGCATTCTTGTGTTCACGAACATAATCGATCAAAGTACTGTCTTCCTCTTTCGACCATTGGCTTTTATTTATGCTTGGATCTAGATGATCAATCCAGCGGTCTCGGCATTGATCGTTGTGCCGGCCAGGTACGTTAGCGGCAACGTCCACCCACGATGAACCGTAAGCAGCAACTGCAGCAGATAGACGGGCATCCTCTTCAGGGGTCCACACCGAGTGCTTGATAGACTTGTCTAGAGTCTTCTGGTACCTGCTACTGCATTGAGAAGGAGTTGCATCTTCCGAGACGTATCGGGCAACTATAACCGACCGCTCTAAACGCAAGGAATGAGAAACGGTGGGAAAAACAGACCAAGATGCCAGTTTTCGTGCCCATATATATCAACAGCTTTAAGAAGGCGTTCATCAGCATCCGCAGTCCACTGGTGTAACTTTCGTGAAGTCGCGTGCCGCATGCAATCCAGTGGCGTTCGGCGTGTCTACATTGCACCGTAAGATTCTCAAAAACGCTCGAGAACTTGCGCCCCACCCCTAGCCTCTTGGCTACGGTCACCCAATCTGGACATCTGTCTATGAACTCAGCAGCAAGAGACTTCACTTTTTGTACCTCCTCTAGAGTCCAAGGTTCGCGGTTGAAGTCAGGATGTTGTTCTCCGCGCCAGCGTATCTCGCATTCTCTTGCTGTACGCGTGACCATATAGACGTTTGATACCTACGAACATTAAGTAGCATACAGCGAAGCAAGATAGAATGCTACCTTATCGGCGACCCGATCCCAGTCTATACCGTCGTCATTCACCCCGAGGATGGGAGCTATTTGAGGATCAGTGTTTGCTAAGGCTGAAGAACCTCTGCCGCGGAATAGATGAGGGAATGAGTAAACATTGTCATAATGGGCACACCTTTGTTGAATATCCAACGCATGTTTGCGATAACTCTCAGCCTGTACAGCCTCCGCAAGCACCTCCAATTCCTTGGGCTTCACTAGAAACACATTGGATGCACTCTATGGACTAAAACCGAGACATACTTGGGCGTACTTCACTGACGTTTTCATAACGGGTGCGTTTCAAAGCATCTTCACGAAATGGGGATTCCTGGAGACTGGTCATGTATACGGAAAGAACCTCATGATATTCACACACAGATGACAGTAGCTCCTTCATGGAGATTGGCGCTGTTGCTCTGACAGAACCAGGTATGGTGACGATGCATCCCAAGTCCAGATCGGATTCGTCAACAGCTTCGACAGTCTCCTGGGTTTTACCTTTGCTAAAAACAACGTCCAAGGAGGAGAGATTGACGTACGAATAGCTTGTCAAATCTTTCTAGTTCAGCTTCAAGTTTTTGCGTGTATCCCTCTAAAGCATGCAAGTGATCCCTGTTGGCTTGAAGGGTCTTCTGAGCCAACTCGACGGTTTTCTCGTCTCCTTGTCGCCCGTTCATAGCTGGCAGTTTTGGTTGTATGATTAGCTAGTTCTCAATAGTCGAGTTGATGACAATACACTCGTTACCAAATACCCCCACGTGTTTTCTTCCTTACCCAAACGGTCTCAGGATGGCTCAAGGTGCAGCAAAACGGATAGGTATTGTCACCGCAAATACCCAGGATGACGGAGAATTAACTGCTGACCGTCACTAGCTGGGCAGAATGAACAAACTATCAAAATCCTTCGTCTCGGGATGTTCCTCCCCACCGTTTTATCCATCTTGCTTCGCCTCTTCTTCAGGCGGGGTTCACTTCCCCCTTCAAAGGGTGCACTGGCTATATATGTCATGACCTACTTGCCTGCACTGTTCTTGTCTCGATACCTGGAGAGCATCGGGACAAGCCGACGTGACCCAACAACTGGAGCAGTCATTTCCTCTGGCGAAGATCTAAAGCAACCTGGTGTTACGGAATGGTGTTTTGACATCTTATATGTCACCTGTACGTTCAGAACGTATCTCTGACTATCCCAACTTACGTGCGCGTCCAGGGGTATGCCAGATCGGAAGCGGCGCGTTTGGTGAATGGTTTTGGTACCTTTACCTCTTGGTATGTAGTACTCCCGTTTTTACCTGACCAAACCTGATGGCCTCCAAGATTCCGTCATACGCTGCATACAAACTGTGGAGCAACTTCATTGGACCCATGGTTCTTGGGTCATCTCGTGGGTCATCGAACAACGACTCCAAGGAATCCACAAGTGAGAAAAGCACACTGAGCAAACGGCAGGAGAAACTTCGCAAGCGGAGCGAAAAAGGTGACCCTCGAGTCCGTACCGCCCGCAAATGACATGTGATTACAGAATAGATATTCTCCGTGTCCTATTTCCTCTCTGGGGGTTGAAACGTTGAAACGTTGATCCCCTTCGTATGCTGTGATGTGTGGGTCCCCGCGTTTCAGTCCAAAACATGGACATTGGAGGCTCGTGCCTCGCTAAACCGATCACCCTTTTTTCTAATGCGAACAACGGGGTAACGTAGTACAAGCTGAGGTGCGATCGACCATATTTGAGTCGACCACCAGCTCACGGACGAAATGAAGGCAAGCCCTATTTTCAGCCACGTGACGCAGCTTCTTTCCGAGTCCCTGTTGCTCGCACTCGCTCGACTCACCACCACCATTTATCCAAGCCAACATCGATTGTCGACTCGCAGAGCTTTGCGCAATGGACACCCATACTGATATTCATTCTACACGAGGTGACTCGAGTCAAAACATGCCGGCCGACGTCATCGTAGGCCACGAACACGAGTCCAGCAACATATCACTCGCCAAGGATTCCATCTCCGAGAATTCATACATCTCTGACGTGAGTCAAGTGACATTCTGGTGGTGACATTGTACTCGAATACTACCGTGCATATATACAGGTTCATGTGGATCTTGCACCAGATACCGGTGACGTCACGGAAAAGGGACAAAGCTTGGTTCGTACGGTGAAACCACACATCCCAGAGCTCACCCACAATGATTTTTGCCCGCATATATTCAGTACAGTCAGGGACACTCGGACACCCAGCCGGCTGGGAGCCAGATAAATCACGAAAACAATGGCAGAAACTCTCAAGATGCTTCTGATGAGGTCGTCCTTCCCGCGATTTCCGAAGAAGTCGTAAGGAAATCATCTGAAACCGTTTCTTGCACTTATCCTATCCAGCCCATGTCAGAGCTTCCGGTAGTTCCCGCTAGTGAATCAAGATCAGCTGTCGACCTCGATGACTTGAAGGTTCCTATAATTATCCCTTCTCAAGAGCCGTTGTTATCGCGTTCACGGACCGCCCCGGAAACAAACCCGAGCAATGATGGAGAAAGAAAAGCCGATCCAGACGATGGCTTAAATCGCATTCAGATGCTAGATACAGAAGCGTGTCGAGCGCACGAGACCGATGTCGCCTATCTCACAGACGAAGAAGAAACTCGAGAGTACTTTGATCACCCCTGCGAGGACCTTCCATCTTCCCAGCCACTGCCCAGCTCCAGCCCTCCACAACTATTCTCTTCCTCGCCTTGTGCATCGTCTCAATCCTCAGTTGGCGATATTGCGCCCTCGAAGGTGGTCCGAGTAATTTGTCCTCTGGTTCATCGCTGCTGATTGGCGCACATCTTACAGGCAGATGCCGAAATCGAAATTTCTGAGAATACTCGCGATTGTTCCCACGCCGACGATGTAGGACTGGTTGCCCAGGATAAATCACATTTAGCTTCCGAACACCTCCCATATGACCAGGACACTACCCATATTATATCAACAGAGACCGCTGAACACCCCTTCGAGATGGATCCTCCCTTGGGTGTCGAGAGCCCTAAGCCTTCCAAAAAGCGAATGGCGTACCAAAGTGACGTATGGCTGTGTAAGAATGCGCTTCCCTTCCGCCATTTGATTTCTGTCTACATATAGGATGATCAATCGTATGGACCGCAGCGAACCAAACGTTCGGTAAGTACATATTACCTTTCAGGGATTCAATCTTCTATGAGTCACAGAAATCGGGGTCCCACCTCTATCCACCGCCTGCCCCGATGCGTGCGACTCTAGCCTCTCAGAACCATCAATTCAAAAAGCTGGCTGCACCATTTCGCCCACCATCGAAGCTCCCCGTTGCCAGGGACGAACCTGTCCAGATCACGAACATCAACGCCATTGAATCGGACGAATTAAACCATGATAAGCCCGACCAAAAGGAGCTTTCCATGCATCTTTTACGTCCACAACACAAACAACACTGTCACAAGGTTTCGAATGTATCAAGATCCGTTACCCAGTTCAAATCGCCGCTCATCAACAAGGTTTCGTCGGCGGACACCCGCACTATCCGCCTTACGCCAGCGCTCCAGGCACTCGAACGCAAGTTACAGTTGCTCAAGCGTGCCGTCAAGGTCAAAGAAAACAACGAAGAAGAGGTGCTCACGAGGCTTGCGGAGAAATGGACAGAAGCAGGGAGGGAAGTTGCCTATGACGTTTGGGATGCTACCAAGGACGCTGGCAACTTTGAGGACAAGGCGGTGCTTGCACGCAGGTCGTACGGCTGGGAGAATACCGACAATGGGAACGCGTCTTGGGGTTGGGACACCAAACGCGAGGATACCGGTGGAGAATCTCGTGCGCCCGATTCGTCCATGGCTGTTTGCGTTGCGGATCCACTGGCCGCTGAAGAGAACGACGAGGTCGGTTTTCACAGCACTTTGGGTACCATGCTCCGTCAACTGGGAATCGCCCCCGAGATTTTTGGCTGGGACGATGACAAGGAAGCTTTTTGTGACTAACGTGTTTGAATGCCAGCATATCTCTGTACACGATTGTTCGCTGTAACTTGCAATGATAGCAATTACCTATTTATGTGGGAACGTTGAGGCATTGTGTGTATGGAAGATAATGGAAGAATTGGTCAAGAACAATAGGATACAAGTTAACGACCCTACATCTTGACTAGCGAAGTAGGGGTTATCAGACGTGCTAGCGCTTGTTGAACAGGGTGACAACTTACAATGTATACGTGTCTACAATGCTGTTGAAGCAAGAGACACATGCAATAGCTTTTCTCTATGGTTTAGAGAGGTACCAAATTTAATTCTAACGGGAATAGTCATATCTAAAAACAATCATGAGTATCGAGCCTTTCTAGCAGCTTGCTGAGCACTCACTTCTTGTAGAAAATCTCCGAGTCTGTGGGAAGAGCCTAAAAGTATTGATCAGTATGGATGTCAGATGTTTAGAAGATCACAGACATTTTGTCGAGCTCCTCGAGACTTGCGACCGTACTTCTCAAGCTCACGACGGTGGTCGCGATCTTCCTTGAGCCACTGCAAAGCAGTGTGATATATGGTGACAGAGGAGTCAAATGGCCAGGGAGTAGGTTCTATCGAGAAGGAGCCTAGGCGCATGTGAGCGACATGAGTCGGAAACGAATCAAGTCCATCGTAAATGTGAGTGGCATCTTGCGGAGAGTAAGCTACAGATCTAAGAGAAACAAAGAGCACACACAAAGGATGGTCGCTCCACGCGCGATACTGTCGTTGCAAAGGAACGTGAGCAAGTCGTCGCGAACCAAGACATCGAGGTCAACCGTAACCTGGATGATGACAGTGGAATGAGCTCTTTGCGAATCACGGCTGGCGCGAACTGACTTCATCCAACAATAAAACGTCGAATGGAGCCATGAGCCCCATGCAGAGCTGAACACGTCGTCGTTCTCCGTCGGATATCGTATGCATATGCCAGTCAAGGTCTATATCCAAGATATCGAGTAGCTTGTCCCTGCGTTCTTTGTGTCTATAACCTCCAACTGAATCCAAGAAGGCAGATACTACGATATCGCCCCGGACCACAGGATTCATCGCCCTGGAACACGGAGGGATAGGGATCAGAATGTAATACAAGTGACTCAGAGGGCACAGACCATTCCGTGCCAAGGAAGGAGACACCAGGGGGTGAATTGCGAAACACATCTTTATCCTTGATGCGGACATCAGCGCCAATGATGAGACGTTTTCCCGCGAGGATCTGGAGCAAGGTGGACTTTCCCGCTAGAGACAGATGTGATCTAGAAGAAGACTCGAGTGCGGTGAGGCACAAACCTCCGTTTGCGCCGACAATTATTGTTCTAGAGCCTGGTGGAAGGTGAAGGGAAATGTTGGAAAGAGAGGGTTGGTCGTTTGTGCCATGAGAGTAAGTCAGGTCGTCAACTGTGATGGCGTAGTTAGACATGGCAAGTGTGGCCGCCAACTGTCAGTAGACACGGTAACTACTCGCGACGGGGGCTATAATCAAGCCGACTGGTCCCGAAGTCTAGAACCTGGCATGCAAGGTCGCCTTGTGGGCGAATTTCGAGCTCGCTCTGAGGAGAGCGTGGTTGTCATTGAAACAGGGTATCGCGGGGTGCGGTGAGATCTCAGACGTACTGATTTCAGTGACGGGCCCAAGTCATTGTGACAGGTTGATCATCTAGATAACTGCAGTGCTTTCGCGCTGGTTGAACTGATCGTCCGAAACCGGCGCCTCATCAGTACAACTGTGGGAAAGCTGAAAATATGTCATAATCACGTCGTCAAGCCTTTTCTCATCTTCGCCGTAGTCGTTACTCGCGGCTTTGACCACTTCCCAACTTGAAAATACACGCTCCTTTGTTTCTCTCCATGCACTTGGATCTCTTCCCGAGGCAGTGTGTTACCTGCCCTTCGGAACCGCCGAAATGCACTTGTCCAACGAACCAAAGCTGCATCCAGATCAGCCAGTTTGTGATATCAACATCCCTCGTCCTTCTAATCTCACCATTTCTTCAGATCCTGCAATTCTTGCGCAACCTTCATTTGTCAGGCCAGTTCAAGTTCCTCCAACAGTGGCAGCAGCAGTAGTGGCGACGTCAGTCCCAGCGCACTTGGGGGTGCAATAGTCGCTGTTATCCTTGTCCTCGTGGGCGCCTTGGTCATTTTCTTCTGGTACCGCCGTCGTCAACGCGCGCGTCAAGCCCGTGATGCGGTTGTCGAGCCCAAACCGGACATCCCAGCCCCAGCGGAAGCGGTCCTTAATCGCCCCGATCCCATAGAAAAATCCGCACAACCGACCCCCACGACGCCAACAACGCCAACGACACCAACAAATTCTATTCGGGTCTATCCATCGACTGGAGAGAGCGTCATTGACCTCGATCCTCGGTCTCTCGCCCCCTCTCGTACCTCTGGTAGGCAACCCGTGGGCAATCCCTTTGACGACGCACAGTCTATACAGACTACTTCCACAACCACAAATAGTACCAACGTCATTCCAATTGCTCTCGTGTCTCCGGGTTCTGTTCACCCATCTACTCTGCATTCAGAATCTGGCGCTTTCCCATCCCATTCTCCGATGCGCCCAGCTCGTCCCGTCGATCTCGTATTAGAAAGCCCTCAAACCGCTTTTGAATCATCGAGCGAGCCCTCTCCACATTACACCCAATCTCAACGCTCGGGTGTATCCAGGAGTTCATACCTCTCGAACGCTAGCTACTCCAGTGACTTCTTGAACGATGCACCCATGATCGTCACCCACATCCCGGGTGCCGTTCGACAGGTTGTCGGCAAAGTCAAAGCAGAAGTAATCCAGACATCCGGTACTACTTCCCCAATCTCGCAAATATCCACTGAGAGTTTGAAGCAACCCTCTGTCGCATCTCGGCCCTCCATCCGTTCGCCCCTTGCTGCGACTTCATTTGGACCTGCGGACATCGTTAACGAGGCGGATGAAGAGCACGAGCTCCCCGTTCGTAGCGATCCGTTTGGGGATCACCATGCATCATCTGAGCAGGCTGCAGCCGAACCAAATTTGGGTGAACCCGTCCTACCTGTACGCCCGGTGTTGGTGATCGAAGATGGTGACGCCAATAGAGTCAAAAACGGACTATTGAGTGCACGCTCCGATTCAAAGTCATCGTACGGCACTACCATGGCCAAATTACTCCCTTCATCGCCCATTCCTTTTAGCACACTGCAGGAGCAGCAGCAGCGTGCCTTGGCTCACGCTGAAGCTCAAGCTCGCGCTCAGGGTCTTGATAAATCCAGACGAATGTCAGGAACATCTGTGGTTTCTACGACGTCTACCCGAGCAGACTCAATTCTTGAATCGTTCCCTTTCGTCCCACCGTCTCCCATATCTTCGCGTCCTGTTCGCTCGCCACCCCGTTCGCCACTAGGTCAGCAGTTCACCCCCGCTACTCAGTCACAAGCCCCACGAGCTACTTCGGAACTCAGTCCTTCACTCACCGTGTCGCGTGAAGCCAGAACCGCAGAAGGTGTGGCTTCATTACCCCCGCTGGATCCTCCTCCCAGCCGTCACGTCTTGGGCATGTCCACGGGCTCTCAGTTGTCCACAGCTTCATCGGGTCTTGGCAACTTTCCTTTCCAAATAGACAGCGGAGCAACGGAGGGTACTCGCCCCCATTCCATCCAGGGGCGCCAGCGGGCCAGCTTAGACACCCTTGCGCTTATGAGTGACTTATCCTCATATCCTCTTGGATATGACCGGGATGATCAAGACATCCCTGGAGCCCATCGAAAAAGTTGATGATCTTTCTTGCATTTTACTTTGTTCTACCTGACAACGAAAGTCCACTATGTTTGGCTGGCCAGACACAGGGATTGTGTGTACCTTTTACTTGTATGTTTTGCTCACGGACACTTTCACTCTCGACACATACCTCTGATGCTTTATAAAATTGGCTTGATAGTTTGATCCTTACATCTTTTGAATGGTTTGCCCCTTCTTTTCCTTCCATGTCCTGGGTCTTGTGAGGTTGCTCTTTTTTATTTATATATAATTCTGTTCCACTTGAAAATGTTATATATTTGTCACGGTGGTCACAGTGTGACATGATATTGAGTTATCAAGTTCGCGTAATTGTACCAACACCCTCCATCCACCACCAAGTGACCTCCAATGGACAGAGAAATACAGCAGCTCGTCGAGATGGTATGCCCTCTCGCTGTCATGTGTAGTGAAATTGTCAACTTCCGTTCATTACCAACAACTAGGGTGCGACGGGGCCGCAAGCGCGGGCAGCTCTGCGTAAATACAAAGATGTCATGGAGGCAGCGACACGCATTTTCGATGGCGAGTTCGCGTGTGTAACAGACGGAGACGATGATGCGCGCATGGTACCAGTTACCCCAATGAGCCCCTCGCGAACTTCCTGTGCTTCTGTACGTGTCCGTTCCTTGTGGGTGAGTGTTCTTCGTTGACGTATTTCAGACCCCGGGGCAGGTAGATGGAGATGAAGATCTTGATATGCAAGACAACGAAGATGATGGTGAGCTCGGATACGCTGCATTGGTTCATCATACTCACCCCTTTAGTTGATGATTATATTGACTATGATTCCGATTACGAGGAAAGACGAAATACAGGCGAAGTCGACCCATACGCAGGCAAATATCAATTCCAGACTGTATGATCTGGTAGCTAAGTATACTCCAGGAATCTTCTTCTCGAAGGATCGTCACGAGGAAGTCATCGAAGTCGAGGAAGAACCCGAATCTGCGATTTTGTCGGGATCCAAGGATCCGGTCAAGCTAATGATGCAGGGCGACTGGATGAGAGGTTGTCCGGAGGGCAATGAGCAGTCGTTTCTCTTTGCTCTATACGACTTCCTTAGCAACAACACGTGCCCTTGTCCTCAGTCTTGTGGTTATAAGCTTGATCGAAACAGGAGCGATTTCTTTGCATTCTTTGTGAGTTCAGTAGTATAATCTTGTTCGTCTCGAAGCTCATCATACTTTACAGCCCGAGTTCTCGAGCTATACCGAGCATTTGCGTCGTAACGTCAAGCGGTTGTGCCCTAATTGCAATGTCGAGTTTTGTTTTGCGTGTGGCGAAACAATCAACCCCGCAAATAGTCGTTCAAGTCCTGCTGCTGATGCCAGTTTGTTCCATTGCTCGAACCTGCAAGGTGTTATACTTGGCATCGGTCTTGCAATGTTGGAAACTATGTTCGTGGAACAAAGGCGCCAATTGGGAGAAGAGCAGAGCCCAGGAAGTTCAAGGACAAAGTCGAACAAGAAACGCAAGGTGGATCCTCTTCCCCTTCCTCCCATCAGCAATGGGGATGATGATGACGATGACGCGTACTACATGTCCTTACCCGTCGGAAAGAAGGCACGAGGGGGCACTGGATATGCGGGTGACGGCCGCGAGGATGTGAGTTGCATCGTATAGCAACACTGATCTTGGAACTCAAGGTCCTCAGACTTCTGGGCTTCTCGAAGCGCAAGCTCAACAGCGCATCAAGGATGAAAGGATTGGTTCGCTCCTCTCCCAAATCCGTGTCTACCTTCCCTCGCTCCACCGGGACGGTGGGGGACTTACAAGTGATTACATGGTCCATCCTACCGCTTTGGCGCACCTTCGGAGGCGTTTCAATTTCCTCTGTTCGACTCTCCTCCGAAACGATTCGCTATCCGACATGTCCGATCGATCCGTTCTATACTTTGAGTTGTTTGAGTGGCTTGAAGTAAGTCCTGCTCCTTATGAGATACTATACTCTGAATCGCTTTCCACCCAGACCATCTCCAATCACGAAGCACTGGCAAGCATGATGGCCATGCCTATAATGGTCGCTGGGTCGATTAAATCTGTCGCACCGAAGAAGGTTGGGAAAGGCAGATCATTGATTCGGGAACGCACCATCGTTTATGAAGGCAGCGCTGGGCCTCGCGAGCTGCTTGAAGCAATCGTCATACAAGCACAAGCGGCCATCAAGGGGCTGGAAGGGATCAAGCCCACGGAACCCGAGGAAGTGGAGATGACAGAAGAACAGAAACGTATGACGACGGACAAGGGGAAAGGCAAAGAGAAGGAACAGTCGCCGGCATTGTCAGATGAGAACCAAAAGTTACTCGCATTCTGTCAACGAATTCTGATGACCGCAAACGCTATCGATCGTTCTTTACGAGAGACAAAGGGTGATGCCTTCGTTGATAGGTTGCACACGTCCTTGCCCAGGATCTCGAGCTCTTCATCATTCGATCTTTCATCGTTGCAAGTTGGCGACACTCAGGAAGAGCGCCAGAAGGTGTATGTTGACTGGGCGACGCAAGTACGATTTGAGTACTGTGATCTTACCGTGCCCACTCCAGAGCCAACACTACATGTTGAAGACTCGACGCCGCATTACAAGTTCTTTTTCGATAGTGAAGCACGTATGCTCGCGAACTCGGATATCCCAAAGCGTTCACTAGCCATTGCAAAAGAGGTAGTCTGGGTCGAAAGTCTATTCATGGCGATTAACAACCTTGACCTCTTATAGCTTGCTGTGTTGACCACGAACCTTCCTGTTGCCTGGGATTCGTCGATATATCTGAGAGTGGATGAGAACCGCGTCGATATCATCAAGGCATTAATCATCGGCCCAGAGGGAACCCCGTAAGCTCCACAACACCTTTGAGTTTTATTCACATTTATTCATTTGCCTTTAGGTACCAGGATGGATGGTCTGTACAGATTTAGTCTATTTCTCGTTATCCCGGCTGAACTTTTGCAGCTTTTTGTTCGATATATTCCTTGGACCAAGCTATAACCAATCACCACCCAGTGTCAAGTACATGACGGTAATCTCCATTGCTGAGTGCCTCGATGCTGTCTGACGGTAGCTTTTTTTCCTACAAAGACAAATGGCGGCAAGTATCGGTTTAATCCAAATCTGTATGCGGCAAGTACATCTTAATATCGCAGAAACTCGATATCAACTAATTTTCGTTAGGATGGCAAAGTTTGCCTTTCTCTTCTCGGCACTTGGTCTGGCCCTGGCTGGGTAGCGGGTCGATCGACGTTATTGCAGGTATGTTTGCTGACATGAAGCCGTCGTCCGGTAGATTGCTCAACCTCGCCAGGTCCTCATCTCCATCCAATCGATGATTTTATGCGACGAACCCTATTTGAACGAGCCCGGATGGGCAAATGGTGGTGGATCACCGCAATCCAGAGCATGTAAGTCGGTCAATAATGAAATGGGTATCTGCTGACGCGTTGCAGACTCGGCAAATGTGCGACGGATGGTTGTCAGAACTGGGGTAAGAGTCTTGTTATCCTTGGTGGTCCTTGTTGACCTTTCATAGATGCTAGGGAATTTGAAAACTCCTCCGGAACCCTTCGGTGATGTTATTCGCACTCACTACCGGTTAAAGGCGCAAGTTATTTCTGCTCAGCTGGACAAGTGGCTTACCCAGGACGATGGAAAACCGATTTCCGGTGACGCGTTCGGTATCTCTGCGAGGAGCGATTCCAGTTCGAGCTCCAGCGCATTCAAGAAGGACGTGGAGGAGATGCAGAGCCTTTTGAGACAGCTCCAGGATCCTAGCACGTTTGAGTAGGAAATACCATCGTTGCATACCATGTGATTTGAGTATGGTGTGAATTCAGTTGTAGTACTGTCTTGTCTTCCCTCCATCGTCCCCCATGAGCGATTCTACACTCCACGCCCTCGCCGGGGCCGCTGGAGGGATGCTGGCCATGTCAGCAACCTAGCAAGTCTCGCCGCTGTCCAGTTGTTCAGAGGTGATCGCTAATTCGACCAACAGCCCGCTCGTCGTCCTCTCAACTCGTGCAGCTGTCGATACCAAGCACAGCGACGACAAGGTGCTTCTGATGCACGTTTTGCGCTCGTCTGCGGCATAACACCCGTCAGGCTTTTACACAGGTCGTACTGAACATCATCAAACGAGAGGGCTTTCGCGGGCTGTATAGCGGGCTCAGCTCTAGCCTGCTCGGCATCGCAGTCACCAACGGGTGAGCTCGCTTGCTATGCCTCCCTTTCACTGGCTCAAGTTTCCATCGCTAGGGTTTACTACTACTTTTACGAGCGTTCGCGAGCCGCCCTCTTGAGCTCAAGGACGGGGAGCAAGCTCTCCACTGTAGAATCTATCCTTGCCGGCCTCATAGCAGGTAACCGTGCGCATACCACTGAGATCCGCCCCGTCATCAACCATTGACACAGGCTCTGCGACGACGCTCATCAGCAATCCCATTTGGGTCGTGCAAACGTCACAAGCAGTCCACAGTGCCAACGGCAACCAGCCCGACACGTCCACATCCAAACCCAAGAAACTCGGACTATTCGAGGCGATCGAGAAGATTGTGTCCAAGGACGGTTTTGCTGGATTTTGGAGGGGCATAGGGCCCGCGCTCGTGTTGGTCATCAACCCGGTCATCCAGTATACGGTGTTTGAGCAGCTCAAGAATGCGTTGGTTGACCGCCGCATGAAAAGGCTGTCGACGAGCCAGCGGGGCCGTGTACTGAACGAGTGGGATTTCTTCGTCTTGGGCGCTGCGTCCAAGCTTGGTGCGTGTTCATCCATTGTTTGATCCCGTCGTCGTTGACGGGAACAGTCGCCACCGCGACGACCTATCCCTACATGTAAGAGGGCATGTGTGCACGATTTTGCTCCGGTGACGCTTATGCGCTTCTCAAGTGTCGTCAAGAGTCGACTGCAAGCAGGAAATGCGAGCGCTGAGCGCTATCGATCTGCTCTCCATGGGGTGCTGACCATCTTCAAGGAAGAAGGGCTTCAGGGATTATATGGCGGCGCACGAAGTAAACTTGTACAAAGTGTGCTTACGGCTGCTATCCTCTTTGCAGCACAAAAGAGGATATACGATTTGACCAGCAAGATGACGAAGTAACTGAGATAGCCCATAATTTTTATGACTGACGTTTTGGACCATTGCATAGGCTGTTGGGACGTTGAACAAGTCCAGGGTTGGATAGAGATATAAGCTGTTAATTAGACTCGGATTGAATAGTGTATCGTACAGCGACGATTGTTAATTACTCTCAACTTGCTTGAATGCCTCCACCACTCCGTCTCAACGCAGTCGCGTTCATCTCGCCCCAAAACCATCCCATATTGATACGCACCTTTCAAAAGGGCCAAGAACTCAAGTACCACTACGTCGCCCACACGAGCTTGGACGTTATCGAGGAGCGCAGTCAGCCCTTGTTCATTCCGCATTCCTCGACCACCTGACCGCTTCTTTTCTGACTAGCTGGCACCTCAAACAAACCGACGGATGGCTACCTCGGACTGTTGTACGCGATGGACGACGTCGCCGCATACGGCTACGTCACCCCACTCAAGGTCAAGATCGTCTTGGCCCTCGCCTTGACGGACGCCGTCGTGCGGGACGCCGAGGTCATCATGGTCAGTCACATCCACGAACGCGTTGCGCGCGGTCGACTGACGGCGCCGTAGACGTTCAAGGCGCTGCACATGGCGCTCTATCAAGCCGTGTCGAACCCGTTTCTCAAACTCGACGTCCCGTCTGAACAGACCGGCGACCAGTCTCCATATCTCGTCGTCGGGCGCACCAAGTGGAAGACGTTTCGGAGCAAGGTGGACGATGTTGGGAGGGCGTTGGGCAATAATGTGCCGTGAAGAAATACACTTTTGTTTTTCCGGTGCGCGTTGGATTCCACTCACTGGTTCGCGGGCTCGGCCGTGGTCTAGCGGCTTCCGAAAGCCAACTCCACATTCCACGGTCGTTGTAAGCTCTGGAACCAAGAACGGAACGTTCCCTCCAATGACTCAGACTCTTTGAGCTCTCCGGGTTTGAGACAGATACGGGGAGTACATGTCTGACACTATATACCCAGCGTAGCTTTGTTCAGTTGGTCTATAGCTTCGCTCGCCTCTCTGGCCATCACTCTCACTATACCGTCTTCATCCGACGAGGCAATGTACCCCAGCGTGACTTTGGCTCGTCTCAGGAGTGCAGCAGGTATTCTCTCCACCATGTTTCCATCGTATGTTGCCTGCGTGAGCTGTTGGAGGAGTGTTGTCCAAAAATGTAATGCAGCGCGTCGCAAGGGCGGCAGTTTCGCGTCAACCGCAGTAGGTTTCGAGTCGAGCACCTCTGCTCCCTCGTGTTTCTCGGCTTTGCTTGTCCCGTCTTTTGGTGGTGATTGGACAGCGGGGACCATTTCAACTTGAAGAAAGTCAATCATACTTGAGGCCACATCATTGGTGTATCGAAGTACGGAAACCATGCTAGTTTTGACACACTGCGTAAGGAGTGATACAGCCGAGGTTCGAAGAACTGTTGGAGCGTAGCTAGAGCGAAAAACCGAAATGAGTCGCGGAACAATATTATCCGCTGTTGGTTCGTTGGATCGTCAGTCATAACGAAGGTCTTGTTCCGACGTACCATAAATGCTGAGTGTATCCCCACACCGCCGGATGACCTGTCCTAGAGCTTCGCCAACGCGGACTTTTGCGTCCACTTCTTGCTTTGACAGTGTCCCCACGGAAGAAGCAGAGAGATTGCGTGTATACGTCTCGAGAAGGTGCCCCAACACTTCTTTACCGAACGCATCCACCATGGCAGATAGACCCTGTACAGCATTCAAAAAGATATAAGAGTCATCGTCCTGCACAGATTGCATAAAGATGGACATGATAGCAGGTACCAATGCCGGGTCTGTCGGAGGCGAGGGTGCGCGAGGACGAGATGACACGAGCTGCCTCAATAGTAAGAGGCCATGGGCTCGGACAGGCAGGATCGGGTCTTGAAGAAGCTTCAAGGCCTTTTGGTATATCTCTTGAGGATCGTCTTCTCTTTTCTGTGGTACTGACCACGACGTTGAACTGGATGCCAGTCGAGCAGTCATCACCATCCTCGCTTCTCGAGCCAAGCTTCTGATCGCTTCCGATGCATCATTTGAAAAAGGCTCGAGGAGTGAAAAAATGTCGTTGAGTATGGGGGCATTGCGTGCGGATAATTCGGGATTGGCTGCAAATGTGTTCAAATTCAGTTTTCACAATATGCTATACCTTTTCATACCTTCCAATATAGCGAGGAGCAAGTTGATCGCGGTCCCAGTTATGCCATTTTCAGTTTTATCACCTCCTAGTTCTGCTTGTTCGTCATCGCTGTCACCATCCGTAAAATCCTCTGCTTCGTCTACGATCCGTAGATCTTCCAATCCAAGACCACGGGAGCGTTGAGCTTTATTCCGGAAAGTACCAGGTACCGTGTGGGATCCAAGGACGTGTTTTACAAATGACAGAATATGTTCGGGTTTGCGGAGAATGTTGGTGGTGGAGGATTCATCAGAGAGCTGGGTCTGCATCTGAACAATCAGTTGGAGATACAGTAGGCCTCTGATGAAGGATTAACGATGTATTAGAACGGGTGATATCCGCGCACCTTGATGGATCAGCGTCTTGCTCGGTGTCTACCAAAGAATACGCCTCAAGTAACCTGACAAACAGCTCCGAGGCCATGTCCAGGCGGTCGAGTGATTTGATGTACTGCACGAAATGTGCAGGATCTGGGTAAAGGCCAAGGAAGTTCTCCTCCATAATCTCCCCCTTACTGATGTCCTCTGGTGTAAGAAGGGCAGGTTTTACGGTAGTACTGAAGTTCATTGCACAAAATGAAAACTCAAGCTAGAGATCGCAAAACCGTAACGCACTCTGGTGCACCGTGTCTGATATTTGCCGAGACATTCACTTCCCAGAAAATCCGTTCGCTTTGAACGATTGACCAGAGAGTGCTGACCCCGTCTCGTGTCCCAACTACACGACCCCATGTTGCAAGTAGACCTTTGACTGACTCCTTGAAGACGGGATCGGATGCTTTGATTGTATCCAAATGAAATACGAGCGCATAGAGGGCGGGCACAACCGGAGACAAGACTGGAGTGATAAAAACTGGAGATGGGTCTGTGTTAAGCAGTAGGATGGTGAGTATAGACAATGCTGTGGTTGGGGTCAATGGCGCGGACGATCCTTCATGGCCGGCTTCAGAGGGTTTCGATATTGAATTATGCATGATTGGTTGGTGAATAATGGGCAACAGGAGTGAAGAGACTAGTTGGTGATGCAAAAACTCGGAGTCGAGCATGCGGGAGACGGAGAAAGAAGCGGCACGCCTGTATGCGGCAGGGACGCTATTGGATATCAACTCCATCAGAGGAGGAATGATGATTGCAAAATAATCCTAGAATCTGAGGGCTTAGCACTGACAATACGGCAAAATGCACGACAATCCAAACCTCTGGCTTCAGAGCCGCCGGAATGGTCATGAGAATGTTGGCAGTGCGCTCATATTTTTCTAGCTGTGGATCGTCTGAGCTGTCCTGTTCACCGAAAACTGCTGCAAAGAGAGCTCGGACGCCTCCCGGACGAAGTAGACTTTTTGTGAGCAATGATGAACATAGCTTGCGAACATGAGTGAGTGGCGGGGGTGAGCTCGATAATATTGCGCCGAGATCGGTCATTATCTGGGGCAGAGGGAGACTCGACCAAGATTGAGATTCATTTGTGCAAATTTGCCATATAGACGCACAATTCCAAGAGACGGAGAACTGAAGGTTGCAAAGTATTCAGAGTAGGGGCATCCTGGGGACATAATGACTTGGGCAGCCAAGCGAGGGCCATGGAGGCCCTGAGGAGGTCAGGAACATGTCTGTCAAGGATGGTGGTCGTGATAAGGGTCTGAGGGGGTTGTGCGTGTACACCACGGGGAAAGAGGGTTGACATGAGAGAGGACAGCAACGTGTAAAGCGCCAAAAGGTCGGACGGACTGTTGGCTGTCGTTGGCCGGGAAGTTGAGTGCCATAGGGGAGAGAGACGTGTCAACAATGGATTGATGCCCCACTGAAAGAGGAGGGTGAGGAGGGTCCTCAGGACTGTGAGATCGCGGGTGCCGATGGCAGGTGGGCCCTGGGTATCGGTTTGCGCGTCGAGGAGCTGGATATGGTGGACGACGTGGAGTGCACAGCGGGCGGTCTCGAGCTGGAGGGCGGGGACCGACTGGTCTTGGAGCGCAGGCGGCTGCTGGTCGATGGCGGCGTAGAAACGGGCTAGTCGTTGGCTGAGGGCGTCGTCGGCGTCGAGGAGGGCGTTGGCGGCGTCGATGTAGAGCATGATCACGAGATCAAGAAAGATAAAAGACGCTTTGAAATCGACGCTGATCTCGTTTGCACGATGAGCAAGCTCAACGCGAAAGCATTCGAATTCGTGCCAGGGAGACCTTTCGCTCTCCCAACGACACAAGCTGGCCCTCAGCAGACAATCTCCCTCAACATCGCACCATCCAAGCCAGCACCAGCACAGCCGAGCGTACAGTCATCCCCCGCACCATCCAACCCCGCCTCGCACCCATCGTCCCCCGCTCCACCCGTCTCCAAAAAGATATTCTCCACCGAAAAATCGAAAACAGATACCACAGCCGTCGCTCGAGAGGTCCAGGCCGTCGCAGATGAAACTGTGCTCCAGGATCTTTTCGGTGATGGTCAGTACTCATAGCGCTCCTTTCTTTCATCCAATCTAACATCTCTCCAGTCAAGGAACATCTCAACATTGTATTCATCGGTCATGTAGATGCTGGAAAGAGTACCCTCGGCGGCAACCTGCTCTATCTCACTGGCGTCATCGACAAAAGAACCATGGAGAAATACGAGCACGACGCAAAGGAAGCAGGAAGAGAGACGTGGTATCTCAGCTGGGCCCTCGACTCCACCCCGCAAGAACGCAGCAAAGGCAAGACCGTCGAAGTCGGTCGGGCTTACTTTGAGACCTCAAACCGCCGCTACACCGTCCTCGACGCTCCAGGACACAAAACATACGTTCCTTCTATGATCAGCGGTGCTGCCCAAGCAGACGTCGCCATCCTCGTCATCTCAGCTCGCAAGGGCGAGTTCGAGACCGGTTTTGAAAAGGGTGGCCAAACTAGAGAGCACATCATGCTGGTCAAGACAGTGGGCGTTTCAAAACTCATCGTCGTCGTAAACAAGATGGACGACCCTACCGTAAATTGGGAAGAGGCCCGTTTCAACGAAATCAAAGAGAAACTCCCGCCTTTTATCAAGGCTAGCGGATTCAATCCAAAGGACGTCACTTTTATACCTATTTCAGCTTATACTGGCGCAAACCTCAGAGATCCCATTCCCGCATCAACAGCCACTTGGTGGAAGTGGGTTGCCTTTTTTCTGTTCTGTCTGCATCCAATACTGATCATCTTCGCAGGGGTTCAACGTTACTCGGTCACCTCGACCATATGCCCATGGTGGATCGAAAGATCAACGCCCCCCTCATGATGCCGATATCAGAAAAATATAAAGACATGGGCGCTATCGCAGTCGGAAAGATTGAGTCGGGCCATATGCGCAAAGGAGACCCATTAATTCTCATGCCAAACAGAGCTAATGTGGAAGTCGCCGCAATCTACAATGAGATGGAAGAGGATATATCAGCAGCCGTGTGCGGAGACAACGTGCGAGTCAGGCTACGAGGAGTTGAGGACGACGACATCAGTCCTGGCTTTGTCCTCACAAGCCCAAAGAACCCCGTGCGTGCAGTACGGCAGTTTGAAGCTCAATTGGCCATTCTGGAACACAAAAATATTATTTGTGCAGGGTATTCAGCTGTGATGCATGTGCATACTCTGTCAGAAGAAGTCACACTACCGGTGCGTCCAAATATTTTCTTCTCCTGTCTCAGGCGTCGGGATGATATGTGGCATTCAGGCCCTGCTGCATTACTTTGATAAAACGACTGGGCGTAAATCGAAGAAGCCGCCTCAATTCGCCAAAAGGGGTGAGTGGTGTTTGTCCTGGAACCCCTTGGTGTGAAAATGATTGCATTGACAAGGTCAAAAGATCGTCGCTCTCGTTGAGACCCCGCTGCCTGTATGTGTTGAGAAGTTTGTCGACTACCCTCAGCTTGGGCGTTTTACCCTCCGGGACGAAGGTACGACTGCGCGTGCTGTTTTTGTTGCCGAAGTTGTTGACTTGCGTGTCAGGACGCACTGTCGCCATAGGAAAGGTAAACAAAATGACGACGATAGCATGACTCGCTGATTGAGGCTTGCTTTCAAAGATTACAAAGCTGATTCATGACCGTGTGGATGACATTGGTGACGGCGTATCTAACCTGACTATCAGCGCGTGAAGGGAGGGTCAGCGAGCGGTACATAGAGATCAGTGACTTGATCGCTTGGTAACACCTGCCACGTTGACGGAGTCGCGCGCCGGGTAAGTTGTCGAGGCGAGCACTCGATATCACGCCTTCTTGCATCGGAATCCTTCCGACTTGTACACTTCATTGTTCAACAATTAAGCCTTCTGTTATACTTTGTGGGACATTCACCTGCTGGTCCAAAAATCAAACAAACCAACCGAGAACTGAGCTATACATCCGAACCGACGGAAACGATTTGTACTCCAAAGATTGATCAGGCAAAACATGTACACACTCGGAATTCTCAAAATAGGCTATCTGTACGACTACCAGTCGCATTCGTGCATAACCGATACACTTCGGAATTCGGAGCTGGTATTTGTAAGATTGAAGTACTCGTGCATTTCACCAAAGCCTTTTCGATTTGCGTGCCAGTAGCCCTGATAGTGATCAGCCTCGGTTAGCCAAACCGTCGGTGGCCGTGGCACCAGCAGACCCGTTCCTGGACCCGAAGAATGATACCTACAATCTGCTGAAATATATCGCCTCAAACACTCTGACGACCGCCATACTATGATTGCGTTTGGTAAACCGAAAACCCTCCGGCGCGACTCTGGACTAATTATTGATATTCTTAGCAATTGTTATGCTGATCGCACTTACCCAGACCTTTTATACCTGGTGATACGGCGCAAAGTGGATGCTCGCAAGGGTTATTGGAGCGTATGGTAAGCTATCCTTGGAATGCATTGACAAGTTCACGGCCTACGCCGCTGGCAGGGGATATACATTGCTGAGTACCTCTTCATCGTGCTATCAGTATGCGGGGTCTGTCTCAGAGATTCGTCGGATTTTGTGTAGCCCTGTGCATTCACCGCAGCAGCTTATGTCTTAGACATATATCATGCACAGGCTGCCCATCTTTTGCTGCCTGCTCATAGGCTGACGCTTTTTTCGTGTCGTCGTTCCATCGGAGGAACAACGAACACCTCGCAGAATGCAACTTAGCAGCAAGTTGACACGCATGTAAGTTTATTGGAAAGCGTCGTCATACCCCGGGCGGAGATGAGGTCGACGGGCATGGCATGGTACATACTGCATTTTAATGCGGTATATTTCCGATAGGATCAGATCTATGGCATATTCGCGTAACCTGGACAATTTACTTGACAATTTACATGCCAATCTGCAATGCTTTGAAGCCCTTGTATTGCCAATTTATGCTATACTTTGTAAAAGAGCTTAGTGGACTCAAATGGTGATAAATGTAATGCAGCCGTGGTACATCTCCGTTTCGTGCCGCATCAGATTCTCATCGCCCAAGTATTTCAGTCCCATTCACCATCATCTGCTCCTGCTCCCATCATCCGTCGGCCTTTCTCTAGAGCTCTTGTGCTCCACTGATCCAGTGTCCTGATCCGTCATATTCGTCTCTGATCCGCCTTACTGTCTCCCTACACGGTTGTCGTCCTTCCAAACTTTTCTGCGGCTACTTCTGCTCGCATACCCACCCACTCCTCTTGTCTGCTGCATCCTCCCCCCTCCCCCGTCTCCTCTCGCCTCTCGCCTCCGTACCGCACTGTTGCGCAAGTTCGCCTCATCCGATTTCGAAGCCGGTGTTCCACTCCGCTGCCTTGACACGCCATTTTACATTCAACGCCAGGTCTTCCCTGTTCTCGTCTCTTTCGCGGTCTGCTCTACTCCCCGTGAGTTGCATTCATTCTTACTTAGCACCAACCTCTTATCTGTTGCTGTCTCATTCTCGTCTACCCATTCTGTAGCCTGTCAACTTCTTGCTCTTGATCAACTCGCCCCGTCTGTTTCTGTTTTATCGTTCTCCATCTTCGGCCTGTTTTCGTTTCTGTCATCTTCTACTCTCTTTTGGTGAGTTGTGTAAATTTCGCATAATCGTTTATCTCTTATTTTCCCGTTCTAGTCTTTCCCCAGTTTGATCTTCTGCTCTCTCCATACTTTCTACGACCTTCTCTTGCCCGCTCGCCTCCCCCAACTTTCTGCCGGTTCACCAGTCTGATCTCGCTGCCTGTTCCGTCTGCTTTCGCCTCTCGCCATCTCGCCTGTCAGTCCATTTATATTCACATCCTTTAGCTCTACCTGACAATATTTTGCCTGCATTGCCTTGATTTCCTAATTTCGCCCTTGTCTTGTTACGCCCTCCCAATCAACAGTATCCCTTGCCCTACCCCTCACTGTCGCAATCGTATCAACTCTGTTCGCCCTATCTTTCCCACCTGCCCACTGAAGCTCCAACTCCGCGTCCTCACTCTGATCGTCTCTAGCCCGACTCTAGTACGGTCATATCTGCGCCCGCACTCCATCTCCGCGTTCCAGTTTCTGTGCCGTGTTTCTATCCAAGTCCTCCAGTAGCCTTCCTGTCCCATCGCCATTTCATCCGCCCAAGCCTCTTGTCCCTCTGTCCCCTTCCTGACTCGTTTTGTCCCCTAATTTCCTCTGCATATCGTCTCTACTACCTGTTGTCTTCTCCATCACCTGATTGTCATCTAACCACGGCACTTCATTGTTCATCCAACCTCTCCGATGAACTGCAAAACCCCCGAAGACATAACCTTTCAAATCACAGGTGAGCCTCCCCTGACAGGTTGGCATGCTCATGCATGCTCACCTCTTTTATGTAGTTGGTGGACTTACCCTCTCATCCTGCCTTGCGAAACAAGACATCCGTGTCACTGTTTGCATTGGGGATGTGTCTAAAATAACATGTGCTGGGAACCTATCAGAGGATGGCTTAACAGTAACATGGAACCATCCATTTCTCTTGCAAGTTTTCACCATGCCTTTTGACTACTATACTTGCTCATCATTTCCCCTACAGCTCTGCACCTCCATCCACTGCTGTTGGAATGGCTATATGCATTCTTCCAGAGGAGCTCACTACCACATGGGACAAACAACTATTGGGTGACCAAATGGTCTCATATGTTGCCTGCTTGTTGGAGTCTGGCAATACTTGGATATGTAAGTCACATATCTATCTCTGGTACAATTGCTGATAGTGCACCAGGCAATGTGCCTAGGTTCCCTACTGGTCTTGCAACTCTCTCCATTATGTGCAGGACAAGTGATGTGTTGGTGAGCTCTATGTTGTGGTTAAGCCTGTATGTGATTGAATGGGTGCTTCAGGTTATACCAGATGGACATGACTGTCTGTCAGCACTCACAGAATATGACCTAAGGCTGTATAAATTTGGAGAAACACTCAAAAATCTGTCTTGTATGTCCACACAAGTTGAATTGGGACTTGCAAGATTGGATCTTTGTTGCTTGGGTCATGCAGACCATACTTTCATCCTGGGGGATCTTGGGGTTACTTTTTCATTATGTTATGATCAGGAGGGTGATAATGCAGACCTCAATAGAGCCATTGAGGTTGAGCAAAGAAGACTTGACCTTTGTCCATTGGGTCATCCAGAACATATTGAGGCCCTTGGACAACTTGTATTGGACTTGGAAAGGCATTATCGCATCCAAAAAAATAGTGAGGACCTAAGCAGGCTCATAGGCATGCAACAAGTATGGCTTGATTTTTGCCCATTAGGCCATTCAGATCATGCAAAGGCTCTTGGGTCCTTTGCAAGCTCCTTGTGGCAGCGCTACCTTGTGCAGGGAGATATTACAGACCTGAATAGGGCTATTGAAATGGAAGAAAAACTGCTTGAGCTTTGCCCAATAGGTCATCCAAATCATACTTTTGCTTTGAATAACCTTGCACAGTCTATTGTGGTATATTATCGTAAACTGGGTAATCTGACTGACCTAAATAGAGCTATTGATCTTCAAGAGAAATATCTTGCACTTGATCCACCAGGTCATCAGAATCATGGGCTTGCTCTTCGAAATCTTGCCATTTCACTTTGGGATCGCTATGACAAACTGAAAAACCACTCAGACTTGAACAGAGCAATTAAATTGTTCAAAGAGGCATTGGAAACCTACCAAGTCCATGACAAAAACTTTGCATTCAGTGCTTCTAAACTAGCTGCAGTCACTCTTCTTTTGTCCAACTCCAACTCCAACTCCCCCCCTCCTGATACACTTCCTTCAGTGGATGAGGCTTTTGAAGCCTACAGACTATTGAAAAGATGTGGTTCAGCAGCTTCATTGGATCTGTGGGATGCAACCCAGGCATGGGTCAAAGATGCTGAAATATATAACCATCCTTCAGTATTGGAGGCTTACCAAACATCACTCAATACACTGGATCACTTCACCTCTCTCACCTCTTCACTGGACTCAAGACATGGCACAATGCAGGCAAGGGTGGCTGACCTAGCCAATGATGCATTTTCATCTGCTATAAGGCATGGCTTGAAGCTCCAGATGGCGGTTGAACTTCTGGAGCAAGGGCGAGGAATCCTGTGGAATCAACTTGCGCGGTTCGACATCTCTATTGTTGCGTTGGAAAGTCAGGGGAACCAAGAACGTGAACTCGGGAGGAAATTCACGCAATTGAGCACAGACCTCAAGAAGCATGCCGAACGGAGCGTAGGTCAAGGAATGGATCCGTACTGGCGCGTCCAGGAGGAATGGCAGCGTGTGGTGGACAAGATTCGCAGTCTTGATGGGTTCTCACGATTTCTCTTACCTCCTCGATTCGACGACCTTCAACGAGCTGCGGAATACGGACCAGTCATCATCGTGAATGCAAGCAAATACAGCTGTGATGCTCTCATTGTTCTCCACACTCGCGCCCCTGTTTATGTGCCCCTTCATTGCTCGCTCGACGATGTCGTGCAACTTTGTTCCCAATTATCGGAGTTGACCCAGGACTCGCATGCGTATGGGTCACACAGGGAGTTGTACGTGAAGGGGGTGTTGCGCGAGTTGTGGACATCCGTAGTCGAGCGAATTTCCACCGTGCTGCAAAATGATGTCCAGTTGCCTCCGGGCTCGCGCATCTGGTGGTGCCCAACGTCGAAATTCACCATGCTCCCATTCCATGCCGCGGGCCCGCATCGGAAAGCCAAGAAAAATCTCATGGATATCTACGTTTCTTCATATGCTCCATCTCTTTCGGCTCTCCTTCGTGCGCGTGATCGCGTTCATTCTCAGAGGGAGGTTCGCGATGCTTCCGGAACCCCGAACGTGATCTCATTTGCAGCTGTCGGCCAGGCACATCCAAGTGCAGACACAAATCTAGGCCAGCTCCCAGAGGTGGAACACGAAATCCAGAGGCTTCGCAACGAGACAAACATGCCCGCATGTGTGAAGTTTGATACTGTCACCGGCGCTGCAGCTTCCATCGAGGGCGCCGTGCAGGCATTTCGAGACCACCGCTGGGTCCACGTTGCCTGCCATGGTGCACAGCACGCACAAAAGCCGTTCGAGTCGTGGTTCGCTATGGGCGATGGGAAGCTCACGTTGATGCGCATCATCCAGGAACGTTACACGAATTCCGAATTTGCGTTCTTGTCTGCGTGCCATACGGCGAAGGGGGACGCGTCGACGCCAGATGAGGTGCTCCATCTCGCGGCTGGGATGCAGTTTACGGGATTCAATGGGGTAATTGGGACGCTATGGAGGGTGGACGATGCGGTCGCGCACCAGGTGGTCGCTCAGTTTTACAAGGAGATGTTCAAACAGCCGAACACTGACTTTGAGCATGCGGCTGCAGCACTGAACACCGCAGTGATCGAGACTGCCGACGAAGTGTCGTTAGAGAAGCGGATCGTGTTTGTGCACATCGGAATTTGAGTTCTTCGGTCGACGTAGGCTTCTTTTTTCTCTTAGGGAGGCCCAAGTATAATATTGATGTCATCTCCAGATGATTTGTGCCTGACCTCGTATTATACCCTGATCTCGGTGCCAGAGAGTACCGAGCCGATTGCGTTTTCTGCATTTCCTTTTCGCTAGCTGATGTATGCCTCTTCTTTCTCGTGATAGCCTTATGTCTTGTGTTTGATTTTGTATTACTACCGCAATTCGACGATCGAATAAACGATTTGTGTTCGCCACACCGTGTCAGGCCTGCTAACGGGGGTGCGGAACGGTTGTATTTTTCTGGTCAAGAGTCTGTCGAGAGGGGTATCCAAACCTCCTACGGCCTGCCTGCATTTCCGCCATTAGATGTCGTATATTGCTTATAAATGTAAGCACTCACGGATGACATAGTCGATACGATCAGAGCTGCTTCAGGAAAGCCGCTAAACCTTCATGAGCCTCTTTTCTCTTGTCATGTGCTCTCTTGCCCTCTTCTCTCTTACGATCATGATAAAGCATGTGCTTCAAAGTTGACGTCTTGGCATGGGATTTTGGGTGGGATTGCCGACTTCGTGAGGGCGGGACCGGGGTGGATGTGGTGGGTTGGAGGGTGCTAGTAGACGCTGATCCTTGAACCGTCTCATTCGTGGGTACAGTTTCCGTTCTCGACAAATTGCTTGGTAACTGGTCAGGTACGGAAGGACTGTTAATGGGCGGGCTTGGGCTGCATGTGGCAACGACATCAATTGAAAAGCCGCACAAACGACATCTCAGGAGAGATGGAAGTGGAGGAGTTGAACGTTTACATCTCTTCCTCTTTGGTGGATAAGTTGGATGATCACCGGAGAAACGGTATGTGCCACATTTCGGACAGTGGGAGGGGCGTAAGATGGCGGAGACTTCTGGATGAAGAGCTGCAGCGCGTGACGCATGAAGTGCGGAGAAAGCAGGTGAGATTGAGTACAATGCATTCGATAGGTTTAGACGATATTGAATGGTCGTCGAGGGCCATTCCGTGCCTGAGGCCATCCTCGACGCGACGACGAGCTTCAAGTCTAAGTATGATTTGGTGCAAGGTGTACAAATTGAGTTGTATTGTCCCCCAAATCAGGAAGGTGTTGTCGTTCAACGTGCATTTGCCAGCTCAAACGCCTTTTGTCCGCGTGCGATGGGTCCAAGCGGCGTGGTTCTTTGTCCTTGCCATTTTAACTCCCCCAGTGGCTCTTGGTTGACCACCATTTCTTTGCCCTTCTTTCCACCATGATCGCTTCAAAGCGTGCCCAACGTTCGCCATCCCATATTTCTTACCCTGTCACAGACTCGGAGCTGGCTCCTTGCTTTTCGTCTCCAGACCTCCTCGCTTCTCCACCCACCACGCCGCCGCGCACTCATAAACACACGTTATCTAAACCAATGTCATGGCTCAGTCGCAGCTCGTCTTCCACCTCCAGTCATTCTATCCCTCATGCTACCCCAAAACCAACACGGATATCTGAACCAAAAGTCGGCAGTTCTCTAGACCAAATCACATTTCAACGTAGCGGGCCGCTTGGCTCTGGCGCAACCATTGTACGCACACCTCAAGAGGCACTGTTTGGCTCGCCCTCTACGTTCGAACATATAAATGAAAAACAAGGGACGGAGCGGAGTATCTTGTTGCATAGTCACGCAGAGGAAAACGAAGACAGTCTTCTCCTGCCTCTGTCGCACAGTCCCCCACTTCCACCACTCCCTGATATTTCCGATGCGGCAGGAGAAGATGAGGGAGAAGGAGGCCTGTCTTCTAGCCCAACAAGCATCCCTTTGTCAGACCATACTTCTGATTCACGTCCTTGCTCACCGGGTTCCCCATGCCCTAAATCGCAACGCTCTTCTCCACAACCTACCGTACAAGCACACTCTCGCGCACCTTCTCGTTCCATACCCACCATTCCAGCTGAAGCCGACATGATTCCGCCCCAACCTCCCTTTGAAGCCATTCTCCTTTCGCCCATTCCAGACGGGTCAATCGATCCCTCCAAGTTCATAATTGCTCTCGAGACATGTACCACCACTTACCGAACGTCGTTACGCACCCTTATATCCCGGCCATCTCATCTCTCTCGTTATATCACCTCCTTGCTGTTACCTGCTTCTGAAACAGCGTCGATATATTCAAACGGGAGCGACGCCTCGCTGGCGCAACACAACAATGGATCCAGCTCCGTCTTGCGTACCCATCTTGCTTCTTCTGGCTGCCTACCTCAGTCCTCCAATGTTGTTCACATTTTCCTTGACAGACCAAGTGCACCGTAAGTCACACGTGATGCCACTGCCTTCTACGTCATCTCACTTTTTCTTTTCTTTTCTTGCGCAGCTACCTGCACGTTTTAGCGTATCTTCGATCCTTTCCAAGTACCCCGGATTTACCAGAGACGCTTCCCCGGGGTGTACAACTCGGGTCCCAGTCATCCCCACGCCTCGAGTCCCTGCTCGAACTCTGCGACGAAGCCAGCTTTCTAGGGCTCGAAGCACTTTCCAATCTTTGCCGTCAAGAAATCAACCGTGTCCAACGCACTCCCTTGTCGACTTGTCTTGGCGGCGGTAGCGGAATACTTCGTGGCAAGACGGGGTCTGTACGCTCGTTCCGTACGGTCGTCGAGCAGTGCCAGCCTCACCAAGACGTTCGGCCGTCTGAGCTTCGGACGTCCACCGGTAACGCCTCTATCGCCGCCAAATCCGCCACTCGCGAATCCAGCCCTGGTTCATCATGCGACAAGGATCTGCTCACCATTCGAGAACAAAGCAAGGAAAGGAAAGGTCTCAAATATGAAGTGGGATCGCCCCCGCCAGGTTGGATCTGATCAAGTTGTACCATTAGCAGTCATATTGGCACCTATTTTCGCACCAACATGCATACCCGTAACATTAGTCTTGTAATTAGTTGCGCCATTTATGTATCCGGGCATGCCCTTAGTTATTTCAAGTTCTTGTATTCTACACTTCTCACACGAATGTTATTGAACGACGAAATCATTGTTGCAAGTAACAACTACTACATGGAAGCCTAAGACAAGGACAGATGCATGGGTTGCACACTAATAGAACGAAATAGCTCAAGGGAATCGAGCGACATGTAAACATCTCATATACATACCCGTACAGAACCGGCGCATGAACAGGTCATGAGTCAGTATCAAAGAGAGAAAAAAACGAAAGCATGCGGAATATCAACATTATCGTACAACAGATACGCCTCAACGAGTGAAGGATTGGACGGTCGAATTTCTGGGTAACTTATTTCTTCTGTTCACTCTTGGATTCAGCGTAGGGGTTGACACTGTACACTTTGATGACAGGAGGACTCTTGGTCAGGTCGGCAGTCACAATCACCTAGTAAACAGTGTCAATGACGCCCCAAAGACAAGTTGCATACATACCGGAACCGTCATCAACTCCTTGATGTCCTGGATCTTGTGACCAGAGGGACTCATCCTCAAACCTTCGAATACCGGCTCGACCTTGGCCGCAGAAAGGAGGCGTTGCTTGGATGTCTCTGTCTCTTTGACAACTTCGTCGTTTCTGCCAAGAACTATCTCGTCATCCTCAGCGTCATCCTCATCGAAAAGAGCCTTTTCGTCATGCAAGGAGCGTGATGCCACTTCCATCTTCGCAGCGTGCGCCTCAGCATTCTGTTTGACCTTCTTCAAGTGCTCGTCATCGCTGTTTTCCGCGAGCCAAGTGATGACGTCCTTGCTAGACCAATAGATCTGAAGGGTATGGGTATGCTCGTCATACACGTGGTTCTAGATGGATCATCAGTGGAGGGAAAAGATCGCCAAACCACCCGACTTACATCGATTGGCATCTGGTCCACATGGACCCTCTTCTCAATGCCAAATTCGGGAACCAGTACATCAAACGCAGCATCAAGTACATTGACAACCTTGGCCTGGCGAATAACCGGTCCGTAACGATGAGTCAAGTCCGAGATGAAGCCGCAGAGGAAGAGATGGGTGGACTGTTCTTGTGCCAACTTCGCAGAGTCACGTTTACTAGAAGACATTCAGCAAGTAAACGAACACAGATGATGCGGATGCGTACATGTTGCATTGTTGAGCGACCTTCGCGACAGCATCTCTGTCCATGGTAAATTTCGAGTCGCCTAAGGACGCAGAATTAGTTTCTACTGCAACTATGCAACCTCTCCACTCACTTCCACCTTGGAGAACAGATTCGAGTTGGCGGTGCACCAAAATGTCAGCGTAACGCCGAATTGGGGAAGTGAAATGAGTATAGAGAGGGAGGTTGAGGGCATAATGACCATATTTAGCGATATCCAACATTCCAGCACAGAAATACTTGGCACGTTGAGTGGCTTTGAAGCACAGTAGCTCGAGTACGATCCGAGCGGCGGGATTAGCAATCGCGTCAAAGGATTTCATTACAGTCCCTGAGGTTGACGTGTCTACCTCCACACCCAAACGCTGGGCGCGCTCGGTGAAGGTGTTCTACGAAGTAATGTCAACATAGCGAAGAATATTAGGACAGCGAGGGAAGTACCAGACGCCTCTCAATTGGGGAATCATGCCTACGGAGGAGGGCTTGTTCAGGGAGGTGGACGGCAATGCGCTGAGCAATGGCCACATTGGTTAAGAGCATGAACTGGGACTCTAGCTTCAGTCTCACTAATACTATAGGTCACATGCTGCATACCTCTTCGACTAGATCATTGGCATTGTTGGTGTCGCTCTGTCCACAATCCGCAGGGAGGCCGTCCTCGTCCAACCTGAATGACAAGCGCGAGGAGGGGAGAATCAAGGCACCATTTTGAAGACGTTTGGCACGAAGTTGGGTCCCAATACCGTGCAGTGCCCTCACATCATCCTCGATCGCCGATACACTGTGCTCTGGTGACCCTTGAAGCTCACGTAATGGCTGTCCATCAATCGCTTTCTTTGCATCAGCATAGGACAGTTTCGCTGCAGACCTTTCGAACAAAATTGGCATATAAGCAAAGGGACAGATTTACCACCACTTACTTGACAATTGTCTTTCCGAACCACTTGTTGATTACCTTTCCATCCGTTGTCATCGTGAAGACAGCAGAAAAAGCGAGACGCTCGACGCCAGGAACAAGACTGCACACCTCCTCACTGAGCGTGGGTGGCAACATCGGTACTGCTCTTTGAACGAGATACACACTTGTCGCTCGCTTGCGGGCATCACGATCGAGCGCAGTGTTGGGTTTCACGAAGTAGGATACATCTGCAATGTGAACGCCGACCTCGAAAGTACCATCATCATTGGCCTTTATGGACAAGGCATCGTCCAAGTCTTTAGCCGTTTCGGGGTCAATAGTGAAGATCCGTTCCTGGCGCAAGTCCTTGCGAATCTCATACTCCCTTTCGGGGATACTGGCACGCAGTGAGAACACAAGATAGAAGACAAGTAATGAACAACGTACGTCCAGGGCGTTGGGGGGAGACACTTGAGCACACTTTCAGAGAATTCTTCGGTGGGGAAATTGCAGTCCTTCAATAAAGCGCTGGTCTCAACTTCGATGTCCCCGATAGGACCGAGCTCCTCGGCCAAGGTACCAAAAGGATGAAGAGAAGAGATAGGCTACGCAGCAGAGGGTTAGATACAATTTAGATGGTGATCTCGAGGACGCACGTGACGCTTGATACAGGCAACAAATAGCTTATTGGCGTAGATCTCGGGATTCTGGACGAAATCTACCGGGGCCTGTTCTGTCGGGATGGCGATCAGGGGTACTCGTTTGTCGGTCGGTTTGAACCAGACGATCTTCGGACGTTCGATCGGTCCACGTCGTGGTTCATCCCCACGGTCACCCTCCCGTTCGCGGCGCTCAGCTTCCTGCTTTTCTTTGGTAGCCGCGGAAGATGGACGTAGCAGACCAAGAGTTCCAGAAAAGAGTTGCCCGGGCATGCGCTCGACCACTGCCACAACATGACCCGCAAACTGAGGCTTGACTTCGTCTGTGACCCTGAAGAAGAATGTCAGTGTAATGAGAGGCTGGACTATCAAATTGAACATACTCTTCATCCTCGAACAACATCAAACCTTGGCCTTCAACCTCGACGTCATCCTTCTTCTTGTCGTCCTTGCGACTCGCACTGGTTTTCAAGTCGTAAGCTGAGTTCTCTTCCTTCTTGCGCTTCTTCTCTTCTTTCTCTTTCTTGGTTCCCCACACTTCATCAACATCAAGAAGCTCGACGGCAACAATGTCCCCCTCCAAGGCACGATTACGGTCTTTCGAACCGCAAATATAAATATCGGCATCCAGGACTTCAGTGGCGACGTATGCATCGGACCTGTTGCGCTTGTTGACACGAAGGATACCCACAACGAGCTTTCCCGCGGCCAAGAGAGGGGGAAGAGAGGCCTGAGGAAGGTAAGGAGCGAAAAGGGACTTGCGTTGTGGCTGATTAGATTGTTGTTGTAGCTGTGACTGAAACTGCTGTTGCTGTTGTTGCTGTTGCTGCAACAAGCTCACGCCTCCCAAGCCTAAGCCCATCATGTTGGCTGCCATCATGTTTGGCAGCATGTTCGGGAAGGAAAACGAAGGCATCTTGTGATGATGACCACCGGCGGCGGCACGGAACTGTTGCAGACTCTGCAACTGAGCTTGCGCTTGTGCGAGATCTGCAGCGAATGCATTGTTGCCTTGGATTACGCCACCATCTGCATGAGATGGGTCAGCATGGGGTAATGAAGCAGAAATTGATACGCACTAATTCTCCAACTGGAGTCGGCCCGAGACGTCGTGCGCGAGTGGCCCCCAAAGGGTGAAGTGAAGGCGTCCTCGAAGCTTTCCTGGCCACCGTAAGGGAAACTCACAGAACCAGCATTACTTTGAGCGGTGTTAGACTTGTTCACGACGTTAACGCTATGTCTCCTTCCGTGACCACGAGGTAAACCAGCCGGTTGCGAGTCAGGACTGATGCCTAGGTTGGCCATAGAATTGAACTGGCCCATCGGAGGGGTGAAACCGGCGATGTTATTGTTCCCCGTGACGCTTACAGGCAACGTACTCTGAACGCGCCTGTGCCTATTGGGTGCAAGACCAGGAGTTTGGAGAGAAAGAACCTGGTTAGACGCCAACTGCTGCTGGTATAGCGCTTGTTGCTGATGCTGGAGGGCCTCTATCTGGCTCTGTATGGCAATCTAAAACAAATGAGCCTAGTCAAGAACAGCAAAGCGTACTATACATACTTGCTCGGCCATAATGCCTGTGAAGTCATTATCTGGCCTCCTGTGGATCTGGTCGGAAACGATACCTTCAACAGGTTGGTTCTGCTGCTGCGGGAACTGAAATCCGATATCCTCTTCGTTCAGGGGACCCATTGGCCCGTTGGAACTCGTGCGTCGGCGAGCACCGAACATAAAGTTGGGGGCAAGCTGGGGGCGGCCAGTATGACCGAAGGAGTCCTGCTCTTGCTGCGCGGCCAGGGCAGCGAAACGAGGCGCCATGAAACTTTGAGACTGAGATCGAGCCTGATGACCAGAATTGGGGAAGAAGTTGTCAGATATTTCGCCATCTTCAAAGGATGCACCGATTCCATCCTCGACATCTTCCATCATCGCACCAAGGTGAGGTGAAAATGAATTGAAACTCCCAGAGAGGGC
Organism: Xerocomus brunneocitrinus; assembly: GCA_038093375.1. Taxonomy (NCBI): domain Eukaryota; kingdom Fungi; phylum Basidiomycota; class Agaricomycetes; order Boletales; family Boletaceae; genus Xerocomus; species Xerocomus brunneocitrinus. Next base: position 45,474 of record JBBPSB010000043.1, on the reverse strand, counting down.
AGATGTACCAAGCGATGCAGCCTTACGGTGCCAAGCAGCATCCGGCAAGGGAGGGAAAGTCGAAGCACCGGGTTGGAAGACAGGTGCGTTCGGAGGAAGGTTAGAGACTAGCGCTTGCGGGGCATGCATAGAAGCAGCGAGCGAGTTATTAGGGAGAGAGGGTTGGTTCGGCGCGGCGGTCTTGAGGTCTGCGATGACACGCTGGAGTGAAGACAGGGCATCGGTAGACTCCGAGATAGAGGCGGCGGGGGAAGAAGATTGGCCCATCGAAGCCCGATCTTTGGCAGCACTACTGCGGTTCGCTTGCGAAGAGGGCTGGCGGTTGCGGTGATTTCCATTACGTTGGGTAGTACCACCCTGACTCTTGTTACGAGTGATGTCGGGCTTCTTCGCCTCAGTGGGTTTCTTGCTAGATTCAGAGCCAGACTCAGTACCGCCCGTTACAGGAGTGGCGGGTTTCTTGTTTCCGGATCTAGAAGAAGGCCTTGGAGCGCCTGGGATATTTCCCGCAGCAGAGGATGGCCTGGCGTTCGACGGCGTCCTCTTGGATCCGCGGGGGAGACTTGGGGCGGAGGACGGCTTTTTGGCGTCGTCCCTCTTGGGTAGGTTGAGAGTTGAATCGTCTGTCATTTCGTCCGTAACGTTACAGAAAGTTGGCGTGATATGTGTTGTTTTTGGTGTCTGAAATGGCGGTTGGTGATGAGCGGAATGATGAGAAAGCGATCTACCTGGTAGTAAGAAAGTGGATGTATGCTGGAAGACTTGCCCTGTAGGGCTTGTGAGGGGATTATGGAGGTGAATGCCGTGGCAGGCGTGGATGAGGTTTTACTAGATGTCGTCGCAAGAGAATGTCGCAACTGCGTTGCCTTTCATTTTCCTACTCGATAGTTCCCACGCTCTAGCCCTTAGTAAACCGCAGTACATAGCCCTCGGTACGTCTACATTTCATGCACTGGTAAGCTTACGGATGATAGCGGCAGTATACTCTTTTGTCGTCGCTCTGCCCCCAAGGTCCCCCGTAATCGTATTGCCCTCCGCGATCGTCTACAGAGCGGTACTGTCAATCCCCCAAACGCTTGTACAGCAAGCAAGTGACTTACATCTAGAGTCGCCTTCTCGATCTTCGTTGCATACTCGTTCAGGTCCATGTGTCTGCAACGAGGCACGTCGGATCAATTAGGCATCCGTACGGATACATTAACATACCGAAGCATCATTAAAGAAGACAGCAACAGTGCCGTTGGATTAGCTAATCCCTTTCCTATCAATATCATCAGTATACCTCCCTCAAGGATCTACAAACAAGACTTACCTGCAATATCTGGCGCGGAGCCGTGCACAGCCTCGAAAATGGAAGCATCCTTGGGAGGCTCAGCACTGGTAATGTGCACAAGTACAAAATATGCATACCCGTCCAATGTTGCCAGAAGGAGTGAGACCAAGGCCCCCAATCAGTCCCGCACACATGTCCGACAAAATATCACCGTAAAGGTTGGGCATCACCATGACGCGGTTCGCATATGGCTCGGGATTTTGCACGATCTACTCAGAAATTATCCGACGCCAGCCAACTGCAAGCAGCGAAACGCACCTGCAGGCAGACTCGATCCAACAAATCTTCATCGTATGTAATCTCCGGATAATCTTTCGATACTTGACGACATGCCGACAAGAACATCCCATCTGACATTTTCCTGTTGATATGAATACGTGATCGCAACCATGTGCTTCTTTTGGCTTACATGATGTTGGCTTTGTGTACTGCGGTCACCCTTTTTCTCCCACTGGCTTGTGCATAGTGGAACGCGTATCGGGCCACACGTTCCGACGCGTCGTAAGTGATGAGTTTAATGGATTGAACAACTCCGTCAACAATCTAGAGCTTCCACGTAAACGAGAAGGACCTTTAGATACCTAATAGCATACCTCGTGTTCAATACCCGAGTATTCACCCTCCGTGTTTTCACGGATAAGAACAGTGTTCACATCGTCGTATGGTGTCTTGAAGCCCTTGATCGAGGCGCACGGACGAACATTGGCAAAGAGATTAAACGTCCTACGGAGTGTCAAGTTTAGGGAAACATGACCCTTGCCGACTTGGTGCAAAGAGTGAACCTATGCGCGCAAATCGACATCAAAGTCGAGCTTACTTGGTGTTGCCAAGGGACCTTGAAATGATTTAATCTTCGTTAACCCTGACGCTTCTAAGGGACATACCTTTCAGAGCGACGGTGTTCTTCCTGACTGAATTAATTGCTATGTCCGGAATGACAGTTTTGCCACCTTTCAAGACAGGCGTGACACTGACTTCTTCCCATTCGATAGGCACCTGTCTTTACGCTCAGCAAACGGGGACACGCACGTAATATAAACGCACCTTGGCAGCAGAGTAGATAGCTTTGACCGATTCACTAATTTCCGGTCCAATACCTAGGCCTCACGTCAATTGTGTCACCTCGTGGTTGTGTGCGCAATATGCTGACCATCTCCAGGAATCAAGGTCACAGTGTATTTGCCCTGAACGAGAGTAAGCAATGTGTGCGGGAGTCTGGTGTGTGTTCCTACATGGCTGCCCTTGTGCCCAGCAAATGCAGTGGTTGGTGCTGCCGACGCATACCGCCTGTAGGACTGGAAACAGCGTGAGAACGACCGTTTTATGATGAGAGGCTTTGTCCACTACCTGGGAAGATCTCTTTGCAAGACTAGTGAAAGACCTATGGGCCAACATTTTGGAGACTGAGAAAAAGGAAAGAGCAAAAAGTTGCGAACAAAAAGTCTATGCTTTGACACGGGAATACACGGATTCGGAGTCTCGGACTCGCGTTGTCCAAGGGCCTACTACGCCTATTTAGGAAACCACATATCAATCGAAAGTTTACTAGTACGACTATCATATACAAAGTCAATAGTGATCCTGGTAGCAAAGGTATGTATTTGATTCATTATCCACTCAGTAGTCCATCCAGCTGTTGCCGGTACTGCTCCATCGTCTTCTCCATCTCCTCCTCCTCCACCCGGTCTTGCGTAGTCTCGAATCCCCAAGTCAGCAAACAACAACCTCGGGGGATATCGTCGGACTTACTGGTGGTTCCACCCCAACAGTGCCCGCTTGCCCCAGTTTACCGTTCGTAAGCTCGAACAGCACCTTGTCGACTTCTGCATCTGCTTCCTCCTCTATCTCTTCTTCATCATCCATCTCCAGCATGTCTTCGAGCATGTCTTCCATGATACCAGCCTGAGCAGTCAACTAAATACCTGTATTATCGATGCAAAAAGCGTGTATCATACCTTTGTCATCTCCATGCTCATCTCTCGCATGGCCCGACTAATCTGCGGGAGTTTGATGAGCGAATTCGAGAGCTTCATGATCTCGGTGGATTTCTGTAGCGAACCAGTGACTTTCAACATTGCTTGGAGGAACTTAGACCTGGGAGTTGAATGCATGCACACGCCCGCTCACCGAGTTGCTGCGTCAACTGTGTCCCAATTGAACCTAAACGGGCCTTGCTGACCGATAATCGGTCTTTCTGCTTGTCGGTCCTTACTACTTCCCTGGCAAGTATTCGCGCAGACTTGATATCTCCTTTGGCTGCAAGTTGCTTTACCGTCAATCGCGCCTTTGACGTAGCCACGTCGAGCTATAATAAATCTTGAGTAACCGTTGCACAGTATAAGAAGCCACGGTGCTTACCTGTCTCATCTCTCTATCCAGCTGTCTACTTTCTGCACGTAGCTTACCCTGCCATGCTCGTACCTTTTCTTCTGGCGTAGGCCCGTACAGAAATCGATTGATTGACTGCATGGGAGGTCGGTACAGGAACGTCGTCCCAAAAAGGGACATTCCATATTTGTCGAACTGCGAGTCTGCGACCAACTGGCAAGTACCGTTGGTCCGGCGCCGAGACACACGATGATAGCTCAAATCCCAAGATACGCGTTGGATAATTTACTATCTCCCACAGATCCGGGTGAATAAACATAAGATACATTCCAAAGAGAGACCCCTATAACATTGCAATGGATAGCAAAGACATACATGAAAGCGCTCCGATTTCACACAGTAAATAGAAATGAGTTCGAGACTTGAAGCCTGCTTCTTCATAGATATGTGTCTAGCCTCTATATGATGGGTCCCGTCTTGATCTGGCTGACGAGATTCTCCCAATAGTTCCAATCGCCGTCAGACGTTGGCATCAGGTTCGGGTCAATGGGTAAGGGTTCATCAGCACTGGCCTCCACCCAGCCAGAAAAGTCTCCGCCAGGGCCGCCCCAAGAGAATGCTGGCATACCTGCTGGTCCGTCGACTGTGACATCGTTGAACGTGCTGCACCAGTGATCCAACAGCGATTGGGCAGTAGATTCTTCGTCTCCACTCGGGCTATTTGTGCCTGCAGGAGAGCTAATTGTTCCATCCGTGGAACCGCTGTGCTGTAGACGTTGTACAGTGGGAGATTGCGCGAAGGCGGAAGCTGTATACAAGCGAGGGGATGCGGCACCTGACTTGGTAGCCAGGATGGAAGAAAACGACGTGGGTCCGTGACGCGAAATCGCTGGTGTCCCAGAGGTCACTGACCCCACTTGAGAGTCCATTAATGGACGTGGATCATGTTCTGCGTTCTGCGTCATGCTTTCTGCAATCTGGAGAGCACGACTCCTCAGAAGTTCGATGATCTTGACTTCCCGACGAGTGGTCTCATCCATTTCGCGGACACCCTCGTGATCCTTTAGAAAGACATCCAAAACAGTGTGCATCGTATCTGCGTCCTTCCCACGAGGGTCCAGAACGAGACAAATGCCACTGATCATCGCTGTCTGAAATTCTCGGTATGCGTTATGGAGAGACTCACGGGTCTCTTGTGGCATTTTCTCGCGAAAAGCCTTGCGAACCTCGAAGTCCTTGATCGCAGACTCGAAACATGCAATTCGCGACCGCAGGTAGCGATCGCTGCTTAGCTTACGAAGCAAGTACGGCCGATGTAAGCTAATCCTCACAAAGAGGATTTCTGTAGTCAACAGAAATCGGTGTGCGGGTAAGAATGGCTTTTTCTCGTCAAGGGAGGTGTCCGGATCGAATGCAAAATGGGGTGGTAACGTGGAAACAAAATTTAGGAGCTCGTCATCGAGAGCAAGGACGTCGGTATAGTGACTAGGGGTGTTAACTTTTTGGAAATGGTGAACCATTCGACCAATGATCGAAGCTAGTTGATGGCGGAGGATGACAAAGGTCATGGATGTGGGAGATGTCAGAGGAGGCGGGTTGCGAATTGCAGCAGGAGAAAAGTCGTCATCAACGTTAAGGGGAGGTAGAGTGCATGTATAATCATCTTGGATCGCGTTAGGTCGACCGAGCACAAGAGCATAGGAACGGTCTGCATGATACAAATATGCCCTATATGATGCTTAATCCAGTATAATTAGATGTCATCAAAAAACTTGCCAGATGCGTCTACGGTTCTCAACCTGGGCCGGATCAAGACCCTGAAGACAGTGAGAAAAGGAAGTATATTTATGGAAGGATGGAACTAACCCTGGGCGCGGCATCACGGTGCAACCCAAGGGCCTGGGCAGTTCGCACGGCCGCACCAAGCTGGCTCCAGCACTCCGTAATTCTGCGGTCAAATGTCAAGAATCGGGCACTCTATATAAACGGGTCAGAGCTGAATGGGCCATGGATAACCAGGAAACACACCAACAAACGAGTCAGAACTATATCCAACGAATCAGGCTGAATTGCAGCCGCGATGAGAAGCGACCGTCGAGCTCCTCAAGGCGTCAGCTTGAAAGATCAAACACAGAGGATGGCGCAACATACAGGACCAATAATACCTTAGCGATGTGACCCTGCGCGTGCGTAAATCACCAGCAAGATGTTCTGGTGCAAGTCGCGCAGATATGGCCAGCACAGCAAATAGGAGGGGCAAAAAGCGTGCATCATGGGCATTCGCTCCGATCCCATTAGCACAGAGAGAAGAGTATGCTGTACGGAAGTCTTTTTCACATACAGGATACCTTGTCCAATTTCTGCACCCATATTAATATAATCCACAGACGAGACATCAAGGCCGGGTTGCGCTCACATGGATGTAAAATAATGATCAATGAGCACATCTGAAACTCTCTGGGGTGGAAGCTCTTGAAGTAGCTCCGATATTTTATGTGGAGAAACGCCACATTCTTGCACCAGACTCTTCAGGTTATCAGCAGCGGAAGGATCAGAATCTTGTCGCACAGACTCTATGAGAGAAGGTGCTGTAAGTGATGTTTTGTGATCTAAGCCGTGAATGCCATTGTGTGCCGTGGCCGCGGCGTTATGGTCAGTATTTCGGCCCCACTGATCTTTATGAGAACTGGCAACTACAACGTTTGCCAGCTAATAAGATGGATGTCAGATACACGATAAAGAAAACCATCAAAACATTCACTTGCTCTAATACGGAGGCTGGAGCAACACTTCCCGAAGCGCTGTTGCCGTACCACTTCCCACTCTGGAAAGTACCTCCGCTAGGGTCCTGTTCATCGGTAATTGAGCGATCGTCTTCATCAGGGCCTTCTGAACCTGGGCGATTGTGCCTATCGGAATGCACGGCCGACGGGGATGCGGAACTATGAGAATACTGAGGCAGCGCACGTTCGATGATATGTTCCAGCCTTGCTAGTCGCACGCTGAGATCTTGATCAGTCTTTCCCGGCGTGTATGCTAGACAAAGTTCGGGCACTTTTCGAGCAATGCACTAAAGCCATTGATCAGTAACATGGAAATGATGCAAAAGTAACACGGATCACACATGAGAGCAAGGAATCTGGCGATCGCACTGAAAAATTGATGAGTATGGTCATGCCTTCTGTTGTATATGAAATCGCTACTACCTTTTGCTTGCGCCGATGGCATTCTCCGCATGAGAAGCTGGTGAGAAGGTGAGGAATTTTGGGGTCATGGACGAAAGAAGGGGAACATACCTTACTCGGGTGCGGGGCTTTTTCGCCGGGGAGATGGAGGAATCATCGTCCTCTATCTTGCGCCTCTTGAGGGTGCGCTCTGGAAGTGAGCCTGTGGGAGTACCTCTGGCCATTGGTACTCGTGGATCAGCGTCAAGGATCAAGAAGCATTTGTCACGCCGGCTCCGCATGGCGTGACAGGCAGCCCTTCCGATCACGTGGGGAGTACTTCTGACTCGAGTCACCACATGGCAGGCGAGCCGGAATGGAAAAGGACAAGATTGTCGCTGGAGAGGCCCTACAAAGATGACAGCGGAGAGCGCATCCCAGTCTTGCTTGATATTACCGCAGAAGGCGAGCAAATCATTGAGCCGTAGGCGTTCCCGACCTATCAGCGCGCTCTGCCTAACCCCGCCGGGATAGAATCGAAAATCCTACAACAGTTCTTGGGGAAAGCCTCCGAAGAATATTCGTTGAACGAGGCATCGACTTCTTTGAGCGCCAAGATCAGCTACCCATAGGTGATGGGTTCGTCGCACCACCGCGAGAGAGTTCACCAGTCTCGGAGGATGGCGAAGACACATCAGATAACACAAGATTGACCATGTCAACCGAGCAGTTGTTCAAGATGCGAATGGAGATTGCGCCGCAGCTTTTGTAGGTACAGTTTTCGAGTTCCTATGTCTGATGGTTCACCCGCACTCTCAGCATTGCTCTAGGTGAAATGACGCAGGCGAGGGATCTCCTGTGTTTCCTTTTGTCTGATGCAACTTCGTCAAAGGAACCTTCCCCAGTACCTTCTTTGCCCTCGAATACCCTAACTGCTAGCATGGTGTTTAAACCATCAGCCATAGGTTCTGTCGATGCTTTCAATGCACAGCTTACCATCGGAGGCAAAGACGAGGCGCTGAGAAAAGCTGCAGGCGTATTCAAACAGGCTGCGGCTAGACTGGAAAGAAGCCGTTTAAATAGCGAAAAGTACTGGGTAGATGCACTCAAGATCCGAAAGGCGAACTGGAGTCTGGTTCCTGCCCCGTTACCCGTTTGGGCACCGTCGGGAAAAGGTTCAGACAGAACATCCAAGGACTTTTTGATATCCTTTGGCTTGGAGGAATGTATGCGCGCCACTTACCCTTGTCGGGGTTGTTTTGTCTGACATGAATTCCGTAGCCCCAAAGCATTTCCGAAGGAAGGCAGTGGCACATCTGCCCACACATGAGGCGGAACCAAACATGCTCGTGTTTCCTCATCGCCAATCAGCTCGTCTGCGAATTGCGCTGGCTATGTCGGACTCGGCTGGCGCAAGTCACACTGCCGAGAATTCCATCGAAATTCCCGAACACTCTTCTTTGGAGACATCCCTTAAAGCCGCACAGAGAGAAATCGTGGACGAGGAAATATTTAATGTCTTGATCAAAGAAGCGAGCGCCCTCCCCACCTCATCTGCTCGAGTTGCTGAACGTATAATCGTCATAGATGTAGACCACGGCATTGAGCTACGATTCGAGATGGTGGGTCTCAAACAATCTCAGATTATTCTTGTTCATAGAAAAATAGGTGGACATAGAAAGTGCCAGCGAAAATGCGCGTAGACCTCAAGCCCTTTCAGCAACATGTGATCTAATACATGCCATGCTGCAAGCTCTTTTGCTGACCATGCATGCTACCGACAAATCTAAACGCGTATCGGCTTCTGGTTCCGAACGTCCGCCCGCTGTAGTTAACATACAACCACCCTCTGAGCTTCTTCAGCCCATTATCGATTTGCTGCAGTACCAACAGTTCTGCGTCAGGATCAAGGCTGAACTTGACAAAATGGTGTCTGCATTGGCACATGCCGGGGTGCCATGCACACTTAGATTTCACCCTGTCGGGGAGACTGGTCAAAGTCTGCAACGTCGACTGACGCCTGAAAATGTCTTGAAGAGAATCGGGGGTGAAGCTCTGTTGCGCATCGATGAGAGGTAGATTTGTCCTTTCTGCCTTTCTGCGCGGGCTGACTTTTGCAACCAGACAGACGCTACGTTTGACCTTTCTGTCTCCATCCTCCCTGATTGCACATCTCCCGCAGGCAACATTACCCATCACATCTGTTCCTCAGCTCAGTCAACTCCTCTCGGACGAAGTGGAGAAGTGCCTGCTCACCAAGCTTTGCGAGTCTGGCAGCCAGTATAGTGAACATTTTGGGGGAACATGGTTCGTCGACATGGTCAGCGGCAAGACAATCGGAAGATGGGAAGGGTGCATCGTGTCAGTCTGATCGGACAAATGACATCTGACATGCTGACTCGAAGTCACAGAAATTTCAGCGTGTCGTTTGCCGATAATTTTGGCGTATGCTCTTCAGCCTATCAAATAGGCCGAGGAAAGGAGAATCAAGTGTCGCACTTGGATACCTACTCCCCTCATCAACCCATCTCACTGATAGCTTGGCAGTTGGGAATTCTGGAAAAGATTTTGGCCGTATCATAGCACGACGTAACCGACCTATGATAAATTGATTTGGTGCATGGAAGCATACGCATGTCCTAATGGTCATTTTGAAGCAGGAGAGAAAGTAGAAGGACAAAACTATGAGATCTGGTACGACTGGTTTACTCGTCATCATCCTCTTCTTCCTCTTCCTCTCCATCTCCCTTGACAGCCTCCACACCACCGGTTGCCTTGAAAGCCTCAATCTTGACCTGGATAGCAGCTTTACGTTGTTCGTAGGTCAATCTTGGTTTCTTGTACTTCAGTGATTCTGCTTTCCAGTCTTGCGTCTTCTCAGTGGGCTTGAACGTGGGATCTTCCCGAATAGCGGTATACGCATTGGTATAAACTTCCTCGATGTCTTCGGACCCAATACCATCCGCAAGATACGAGGCGAATTGCTTTTTGAATCTGATGAGTAGCAAGAAGAGTGAGATCTCGGGTCTTGTTCAACAGGCAGGTACTCACCGTTCGTCATCTTCTTCCTCTAGCGACTCCATGTATTCCGCAACGTGACCACCGAAGATGTACTTTTTGAGCACTTCGGCGTCGAGCGCCTTGGACTCTACGTCGTATCCGGGGAACCGTCTCTCGGAGTGGGGAATGAAGATGCCACCATCGCTTGCACCCTTCAAGGCCCCGAACACACGGTGACCCGTGGAAGTGCGTTTCAAGCCTACATCGAGATAGCACTTGAAGGGACGAGGAGCGTCTTCATCGTCAAGAGCTTCCGTCAACTTCAATGTACCATCGGGCTCGGCGACACCCTCGTATTTATCCGCAAGACCGAGCTTGGCTAGCGCACGACGCGCGCAAAGCAGACCTGTTGCATAAGCTGCGAGTCGTCAGGACATGGTTGTCCCCAATTATGCCAAAAAGCATACCGGCCGTCCAGTTGGTAAGACCGTGGTTGATCCCATATCTTGGGAGCTCCTTTGATTGAGCAGCAGTCAGGACAAAGTCACCTTGCAGACGTGCATAGACGATTTGGACGATGATGTTCTTGTTGGTGAAACGGACGACCAGCCGGTATTTTGGAGCATTGCTGAGATACCATTAGATCAAAGACGGTCATAGCAAATGAATGCATACTATTTGTTCTTGGCTTGTGTGACCAGTCGTTTACGGGCATAGTCTAGGAAGTTGTCAGGACGGAAGGTGTAAGATCAATCCGAGAAACTGACAGTCGGTCTTGCCCTCTCTGCGCCGACGATATTTAACCTGGAAACGCGAAAAGTATGCGTCTGACTTGACGTTTTTGACGAACGGCATCTGAAGATGGCAGATCAGCGAACAGGTTCATCATCCCATTATACAGTTAGCCATCCAACCAAAAAAAAAGCGAAACAACGGCTGAACTGTTCCCGGAAGCCTTCTGCGGTATACGGGGGTCGTAAAATTTGAATAGACGTGAAAACTAACCTTGAAGTAGCTTGGGGAACGCCTGTGACAACGAGCAGGCCCAATCTCGTGTATACCGAGAGTATCGACTTTGTTTGATCATGTTGATATCGAATTATTTTCCAAGTAGGATATTACATAATTATACCTCTTATCCGTGTTTACCACCACCGCTCACCGCACCAATGGATCAGTCGCACTATTACAACCAGCAACAGTCGGGTTACGATGTCAATCCCTATCATCAGCCGTACAGTGGTCCGATGTATCCCATCGGAGGGTCTTCCTCTGCGCACAGCGCTCCAGTCCCAGCAAACGCCTACGAATACGATGTCGGTATCCTTGCCCAGCAGAGTGTCTACGTACCGGGTGCCATGATCGATAAACGCGGTGGAGCCGGTGGAAAGCTTGCCAAGGGAGGGAAGAGGACGACTGTCTTGCGAAAGGGCGGAGGCAAGGTATGGGAGGATCAAACTCTCCTCGAGTGGAACCCGAGTAAGATTTGCCTTTGTTTTTGAATCTTTTTCTTATTGTTCTCCAGCCTGGTTTCGTTTGTTTGTTGGTGATCTCAGCAACGACGTATCCGATGACGTTCTTGCGAATGCCTTTAATAAATACCCTTCGTTCCAGAAGGCGCGTGTCATTCGAGATAGACTGAGCCAAAAGGTTGTGCTCGTTTGCTCCATCGAAGCTTTACCGAAAGCTGACACACATGTAGGCAAAGTACGGGTTTGTGGCATTTTCAGACCCGGAAGATTTCTTAAAGGCATGGAAGGAGATGGATGGTAAGCCTACTCTATCCTCTGTAACCAAAATTACGGCCGTTCAATTAGTATATAGGCAAATATGTGGGTAATCGTCCAGTCAAGCTTAAAAAAGCGGATGATACAGCCATCAGACCTGTGGAAATCGGACACCGGAAAGCGAAACAACTGGAGAGGGATCTGAAGAAGAACCGCCGTAAGCCATACTGATACCAGCAATAAGGTCAATATAAGAAGAAGCTGCGGGCGGATGCATAACAAGTACGTTGGGTTGTCAAGAGTCTCGAGCCATGCTCACGCTGCACGTCATCACATCAATGTGCCACTTGGCACTGCAATGTGGATGATGTTGGACATCCTCTTGGACGGTTTCCAGTACCATATTCCTGGGTTGTTTCGTATGATTAATACTTCCCCAGTACATGTTAGAGTAGTATAACGAATCATTACATTCCGTAGTTAGCTCGAGGACTACGGATGCTTAGGTCATGCCTGAAGCGAATCACTCAGTCCACTACTTGCATTCACGAACGTAGTTTCTATCTCTTGCAACATGGACATTGACAAATTGTTCAAGGTTAGTGTTCTGGCACCATCTATATCCCTGCGCTCATGCCGAGGTCGTGAATTAGGTGCCCAAGCTTCCTACAGCCTCAAAGCGTAAGCTGCCGGACAACCCAACCACGGATATGCTCAAGAAAATGAGGTTGGACGAATCCACCAGTCCGCATACTTCAATATCCGAGCCAACCATACAGGACGAACCTATCGCTTCGAACTCGAGACGCGCCGCAGTGGAAGACGTCCCCGAGGATGATGAGATGGACACGTCCTTTGCGCCCGGCGGGGATGCGGATTATTATGCGGAGGAGGACGACGAAGGTCGGTTTTACGGCGGTGGGCTCACGCGCGAACAAAAAGATATCTTGAGCGTCTTTGAGATGGCGGAAAGAGAAGGGGTGTCCAATGACGTGCGTTCTTTTCGCGCGTTGAGCGTCGATGGTCATGCTCTTGTTTTCAGGCAGAAGAGGTGACGATCATCAGTATTCGGCGGACGCTCTTGCGGTTGGAGCGCGCGGTCAACAAGAACCAGGAGCAGCGCTCCAAGTATCCGAACGATCCCTCAAAGTGAGTTTCATGTGTGGCATGTTCTGCAGGGTTCATCTCATTGAGTAGGTTCATCGATTCGGAAGCGGACCTTGATAGTTCGATCAAGTCCCTACTACCTCTAGCACAATCTCCAGCTCTGGCATATCCGGAGATGGTCCGCTCTGGGATTGTGTATCTGTTGGTTGGGTTGCTCAGTCACGAGAACGTTGACATAGTCATTGATGCGGTCGAGGTATTCCACGAGCTAACCGATGAGGATGTTGGCAATGAAGGGGACGAGTCTGAACAAGAACAAAACCAGCCCGCCCTCAAAATGCTTATCGAGGCATTGGTAATTCATGTCCCTCTCGAGGCTTTCACACATGACATGACTCTTTCAGGTAGAAAACTCGGTACCCGAGTTGCTTGTGGACAACCTCTCTCGGCTAAACGAAGAAGAAGAATCGGACAGACAAGGTGTCTTTCACATTTTTGGTGAGAACATTGATATGCGATGAAACAAGATGCTGAACTCAAGTACAGGTGTGTTTGAAAATGTTTTGGGCTTCAACCCCGACCTATCTATACAACTCGTGTCGAAAACGAAAATTATGAGTTGGCTATTAGAACGTATCCAGTCAAACACGCACGGCGACAATCGCAGTTACGCTGCAGAGTTGCTCTCGATTCTGCTCCAGAGCAGTGTCGCCAATAGACAAGAACTCGGCAAGAGGGACGGCGTTGAGGCTATCCTCAAAGTGCTTTCAGTGAGCAACTGTCAAGTTGAGGATCCGTGCAAGTCTCACTCGGTGGTCAGCAATTTCGGTATCGTGATCCCGTGGATGCGGACGAAACAGAATTCATGGAAAATATATTTGATGCCTTGTGTTCGGCATTGGCAGAACCCGAGATCAAATCACTCTTCTTGGAGAGCGAAGGTGTCGACCTCATGGTGTTGATGATGAAGTTGGTGACGTGATGGTTGCATGTTACCACTTTACTGACGGTCATTCAGGGAGAAACGCCAATCAAAGTCACGGTCAATAAAAACGCTGGATTATGCCATGTCGGGACCGGCGGGTTCTCAGTTGTGCTCCAATTTCGTTGAAGCATTGGGGCTCAAGACACTGTTTTCAGCATTGATGGGCAAGGTTTATTCGGGACTGATAACATCGACTTGTTGCTGACATTGACCGCTCTAGGTTTCCAAAAAGCAAAAAGTGACAGCGCCAGCTTTGGAAGACATTTCCCATATTCTGGGGATAATCTCGTCCTTGTTTTCAAATATCCCTTCTGACTCGACGGATCGAGTGCGTCTGCTAGCAAAATTCGTCGAGAGTGATTACGCCAAGGTGGACAAGCTTTTGGAAATACGAGGAGGGGCGCTTAGCCGCCTGAAAACCATCGATATAGAGATTGAGGCGGAGAAACAGGTGCGGTTGGTTTGGGCTGCAGAAATAGGCCGACTCGAATGACCCCACGTAGGAACTGCTTACTGAAGACGGTGAAGTTAGCCCCGAGGACGAAGATCTGTTCTACTTGCGTCGTCTAGATGGCGGACTGTTCACCCTACAGACCTTGGACTACATCTTGGCTTGGATTGCGATGGAAGACGACGGTGTAAGTCGTCAAACCGTACTCGAGTTCCTTTCTTGACTGTTTGTAGGTCCGTGCACATATCACACAAATGCTGGATAGGAGAAATTTGTCACTCAAAGACGTCGTGCAAACATTAAAAATATACCACGACAACATTGACGTGGATGCCGCGGACGAGAGTCAGGGCAGCGATAAAATTCAAGGAGCAATGATGCAGAAGATGATTCTCGAGAACCTGATCACCTTCCTTGATGGATGCTCATGAAGTAAATGATCGCAATCAGGCTATGCATTTTGTGGTACAGCCGACGTGAGGGTGGCAGAGGAAAACACCATTTCTAATGTACCCTTGGCTTTCATCAACTCTTTCTGAAAACGAACCTCCGCGATGACCTTTTTCCGCAGGCGAAGGAATAATGTATCGATGAGGGGAGACTGGCCCAGGACGGGAGCATACATATCTTGAAAGATATTTTATTGTCGTAGTGCCGATAAAACATAGAAGAAACTCACCTATGAGCAACGCGGCTATATCGCAAACGATTTCGCCGAAGCGGGGATCAGCGACGTGCTTGACGAGGAGGCGTAACACTGGCTCTAGTATGACATCATCGCGGCCAGAGAGAGCGCTACGGAGGCCATCACGGTGAATAAGCTCGTGTATCAATGAGAACGTTGTCAACGGTGGAATGTTCTCGGGAGGAATGAGACAACCCGAAGAAATAGGCGAGTCGAGGAACATACTTTTCGGAGGACGGCGTCCAAGGCAGCCGAGTACTTGAACGATTTGAGTAACCGGTCGTATTCTCTCAGTCGAGGTGCGCGTCTACTCTCGATTCTGAGTTCATCGGCATCACCAAGGGGCTTTGATTTGGTTTTTGCCTTGAGGCGACCTTGACCTAGTGATGGAAGGGTCCCTCCCAGGAAGGTTTCGTAGGTGCCGGATGTCAGGGCGCTGGCCAAGTCTGGTCCGCTTTCGGATGCTTTTTGCTGTCGTTGACGAACAGAGAGTGTGCCATCTGACATTCCGGCGGCGATATGTGTCGAGTCCGGCTATGAGCGGAATGGGTGAGAGTCAAAGGGAGGGTGCAGGCAGCCTACCGAGATAGCGAGGGAGAGTACAGGGGCGGGATAACGCATTGTGTGTACGACCTTGTAAGAGGCAATGTCGTACACTTTTACCATCTGGTCGAGGCTTCCGGTGAGGAGACGAGCGACATTGGGGTCAAAAGCGAGGGAAGTGATGGTCTTTTGGTGGTTGGAGAGGGCACGAATGCAGCGACCGCCTGCATTTAGATCCCAGATGCGCAGAATCGGGCCGGCAGCGGAGAGGGCGAGAGTGCCAGAGGGAAGCATGAGGACTTGTTCAACGGGGGAGGCGCCGGGGGAAGAGGAACCCATAAGGAGTTCGCACTGACCGGTGCGAGAATCGAACAATCTCATGGTTGCGTCGTACGATCCGGTGAGGACGAGATGTGGGTTTGATGGGGATACCTGACCGGAGCGGACGTAGTCTGAATGGGCGGTGAATGTCACGATTTCGGACTGGGAGGGGATGTCCCAAAGTCTGACTGTGGTGTCGTCGGAGCAAGAGAGGACATGCGTAGGGGAGAGGGGGGAAAATTTGGTGACATGGACGGGTTGTTTGTGGTAATTAAATGTGCGGAGGATGGCACGCGAACTGAGGTCGAATACCTAGGGACGGGTGAGTGAGTAGAGGGCATTGGAGGATGAAACGGACCTGTATGAGGCCAGTGTCATCGCCGGCGACGAGGAGTTTTCCGTCGTGACGGAGATGGCCGCTGCGAGCGACGTCGTTGAATCTGGCGATGGTCTTTACGACCTTTTGTGTGCGGGGTGCGTATATCTGCACACGGGCTGCTGCAGTGACGGCGTACCTGTGTGGTTTCTGCGGTGCAAAGTGAACCGCAGTGACTGGTGCGTATTCCTTGACAAATACAGGTCGCTTGAACTGGCGCCAGTAGCGAGACTCGCCACTGCGCCGTGCTGGGCCCCGCTGCAGCTGGACTGGCTGGTAGTCCATCAGAGAGAAATGGGCAGGACCCCAGGAGCGCACGAGACCCCAGAGCAAGATTAGATATCGCATCGATCCCGTCTTTGCTCTTTTCTCTTCGTCCACCATGTTGCTCTACACAGATGTCATCAGCGGCGACGAGATGTTCTCGGATGCCTTCCCCATGTATGTCTCTTCATCACCCACACACCAGCCCCTTCCACTCATGACGCCAGCAAACTTATCGATGACATCGTCTTCGAGGTCGACTGCCAAAGCATCGTAATCAAGAAGGGCGCCGATGTCGATATCGGCGCGTACAATCCTCTACATCATACCCTCCTTCTCACATCCGCACAGGCGCCAACCCTTCCACCGAGGAGCAAGACGAAGCCCTCGAAGAGGGCGCAGAAACAGTCAACAACATAGCACACTCGTTCCGCCTTCAGAAAACTATGTACGACAAGAAAACCTACCTTGCACATCTCAAGGTGCACCCCCTCGTCTCTCCGATTCTTCATTCTTGTCATCATCCACCCCATAGGGTTATATGAAAGCGGTCAAGGTAGAACTGGCAAAGACACATCCCGACAAAGTGGAAGCATTCGAAAAGGGCGCTGCTGTGTATGCTAAAAAAGTTGTCGCCAACATCAACAACTACGATTTTGTGAGTTTCCCCCTCCCTCGTCGCCTCCGTCTCAAGTATTGTCCAGTACACTGGCGGGAGCATGGACGTCGATGGCATGGTTGCCCTCCTCGATTATCGCGTAAGCTCTTCTCCTTTGCTCATTGAGTCCTTGCTCATCTTATCACTAGGCGGATGGCACAACACGTAAGATTTGTCTACCATACTTCTTCATTCCCCATTCACCCTCTCCCTAGCATACTTTACGTTCTGGAAGCACGGCCTCAAGGAGGTCAAATTGTAACTTTTTTTCGGGACCATTCACATTAGGTTTGCAGACCGAAATCATATATATTCGATTCAATTAGAAACGACCATGCTACTCTACTCCAATCGTCAACCATCACAGTTCGTCGTGTGCATCCTTGGGTGCCTCGAAAACTGTTTGAGCATCCACTGGTGTCTCTGGCACCGTCTTGGGTTTCAAGTCGTTCTTGGCGTGTTCTTCGACGAAAGCAATCAAACTCTCCAACTCACGGTCACCATCAAAGTCGATGAATTCACGTGAACCAGCGGGCTTGAACTTGAGCGTTGGGAATCCCCCGACACGGAACGGAACAGACGCCGGGAGGTCATTTTCCTGTGCTTCAAGCTTGGCACTGATAAAATGTGAGCTCGAGTGTGAAAATGCCACCTCTGATCTCTCACATGACAATCTGATCCTTGACGTTGGCAAAGTGGTCGCCGAGCGAATCCCAGATGGGCTTCAAGCGCTTGCAGTGACCACACCTTGTAAAACATGAGATGACCGTCGTTCACAGAAATAAAGGACGGCATACCAAGTCGCATAAAACTCTATGAAAACGTCTTTCGAATCATCATACACAGCTTCTTCAAATTGCTGGCCAACGAGGGTAAACACACTCTCGTCCTGAGTCTCAGGAATCGGCTGGCTCTTCAATGTGGGAAGCAGTTTATCTGCGACATAGTCGGCAACCAGCGCTGAAATCGCTTCAGGCTCAAAAGCCTTGTCTTGGTCATAAGGATACTTGAGTTGTTTCTGGAGATCTTGAATGACAAAGGCTGGCCACTTGGGCTCAGCGAGGTTCAAAGCTTTGGCGTGATCACCAAACTTGACTGCATCAATCCAGACAAAGTTGACCTTGCTCTGGTAGAGGGCTGCGACAGGCTTGAGTGCCTCAACGTAGCTTTGGCTCTCCTCATCAGCTGGGTCGACGAAGAGGTAGGCCAAAGGCTTTCCGCTGGTAGCGTAGAGTGCATATGTGTCACCGTTGACTTCACCCATAATGGGAACGGAGAGTTCTTGAAGCCAGTCCTCGACGTCCTTGACAGTGGCGGAGGAGACTGGGTAAGGATATTCAGTCTTGTGCTCGTCAAAGTTACGATACACGACGATGGCAGGAGGCGAAACACCTGCTGCAGCGATGGCCTCTGGGTCAGTGGACAGACCGAAAAGATAGTCGTCGCGGAGTTTTTCGGCAGTCGCGCTGAATTCGGGAGCAGGTGCATCCGTTGCAGAGGCAAGATATGCAATGGCGACAATCTTGTCGGCGTTTTGGAAGTTGGAAAGGTCGGCGACGGTAACTTGGGAGACCGCGGGGAGCAATTGTCTAGACACACTTTAGCCACGGCACGTTGACGAGCAGATATGAAATAGTACACACTTGGTCATGTAACTCACGATACCGTCCGCCTTACGAGGACCAGTGTAATCAGTCGGCTTGCCATCGCGGAAGATTTTGAGGGTCCTGGTAATGAATGTGAATACTCGACACATGCAATCATGAACAGACGGTAACGTACGGATAACCCTGTACACCATGGGCCTGGCAAAGTTCAGCGTGGTCAACGCAGTCCACCTTGGCGAGCTTGATGTTGTTCTCCTTCAGAGACGTCGCCGCCTCCTCGTAATGCGGCGCCAACGCTTTGCAGTGTCCACACCTGCGCTTTGCGTGTAAGGTTCTAGTGAGGAAGTATTTAGCGTCGAACGTACCATGGAGCAAAGAACTCGACGAGGATGAGCGGCTCTGGGTGGACAATGGACTCGAAGGATTCCTGTGTGATATCAAGGACATCGGAGACCTTCTCAGCATCCGAGTCTGCAGCGACGAGAGACGCAAAAGCGACCGCAGAGGCCGCCGAGACAAAGGAAGAGAAACGCATCGTTGAGGGACGCGGGAGAGTGAGTGGAGAAAAATGGCACAGGCCTTTTATAGACAGAATCACGCATACGTGTCAATTCATCACCGCCTCGACTAACCAATCAAAATTACTCGATCATGCAAGTACCACTAAGCGACGAAACTCTATCCATGTATCTCGATGATTCTGTCCAACAATCAATGCGCTGTCCTTGCCCATCAGATATTTGAGAGATCAAAGTCCGAGCCACGTTGGCGACCTCCACCATAGTGTTTCGCCTCTGGGGAAAACTGTCGCGGTGGCGGAAAGTCCGAGATGGGGAATCGATGAGACCCCGCATCCGGAGGTGGTGAAGGGACTGCAAGCATCGTGTTGTTAGTTACACAGGTCACGAGGTGGACGAGCTCACTCTTGCGTGTTGGCACAGATGGTCTCGTACCATTCACCTGACGGCTCGGCAAATTCACAGACGGGCGGGACGGGGCTTCGGAATGCGGAGGACTGGAAGCCACCCGTGGTCGCGGAGGAGGTACAGCAACGTGCAAAAAATTCGATCGGGCAGGTGACAATCCCATAGGAGGCGGAGGCGACTCAGCTTCGGATAACGCTCTCACATGGGCGGGGAGAGCAGGAGGCCCATCCGTAATGGGTACTTTCCGAGTTGGGGGTGGAGGTGCCGCTCGGGATGGCATGGAGCCGGCAACAGACGAAGGTCTGGCAGGAGGAGGAGGGGGGGCTTTGCGAACTGGAAGAGTCGGGTTTGAGCGCACAGGCGGGGGTGGCACAATTCTTGTAGTGGAAGGTGACGTGCCCGCAGGAGATGCGCTGCGTACGGCCACATGCGGAGGAGGGCGAGCGGGATATGGAGGGTGTCCTTGTGATGGCGCGGGTGGTGATGTAGTCCTGGGCGGAGGCGGGGGCCGACGAGGAGGTGCAGGCGCAGCTGCTGGAGGAGAAGGAACGCGGGTAGGCGGTGGCGGAACTCTTGCTGGAATGGCGGGTGCCCGAGAAGGCAGCGCCGGCGCTGCCCTGCTTGGTGGTGCAGGTGCGGTCGTAGGGGGCGGGGGCGGAGCTGGCGTCGATGGCTTCGGCGCGGTTGCCCTATAAGGTGGGGGTGGTGCACTCGGAGCAGGAGAAGGGGGAGCGCGGCCTGGCACTACTGGTGGTTTACCGAACGTTGGGGGTTTCGCTAGGGATTTTGTAAGACAAGGTGCAGACGACGGGTGATAAGAAGAGATCCCAACCCAGATTGCCTTGTCCAGTAGGTTTCAACTTGGGCATCCCACCCGCGAAGAGAGCTCCCAACTGAGGAGGGCCACCACCAGATGGAAGAGCTGGCGCGGACGACGGTGCTCGTGGACCAGCACCAACGCCGCCGCCAGGCTTGGAGTCGATTACTGGCGCACTGCGATCATGTGTTTCTACCTTCTTCAATCTCTTTCCGGCCTGGATCTGTTTGAGGAGGTCGCTCGACGCCATTTCATCCAAATGGAAGTGAAAGGTGAGGACAAGATGTGACTAAACAGCAATAAATATTGCTACACTTGTACGCTTGAGAAAGCAACGATTACCAACACCAATCTTCGTACTATTGCCTGCCTCTACTCGTTCTTTACCAACTTATAGTACATACAGCTCTAGTCTTTCAATAGGCCTACTACTAGGCTCATTGGCCGCCTAGCAGTAGCAGTTACGTAAGCTCCCTTTGCAGGTGGGGTCACGTGAAATTCACGTGAATTTGAGCCAAACATGGACACAAACAAGCTTTCGGGGTCAGCAAGTGTAATGCGCGGTTAGCACCTTAACCACCCACACCATGGACAACATACCGCAGCTCGGTACAGCTGCGGACTTGGAGCTGCGTGCTGCGCGCATTGCAGATCCTGGTATAGGCGAGTACCTTCTTCCTGTATACGACCTCTATTGAGCACCATCCTTGGTCAGATCTCAAAACTAAGCATACAGTAGCATGCGAGCTCAGGGAAATGATTGACACCGTGAGGGATACAGATTCAGCACGCGTATTTCCTCAAATGATCCCCGTCCTTCTCGAAATCTTTCGCTCCGGCGAGGCTGCATATCATAAAGACTCACTTGAATACCAGTTTCGGCGCGTTCTCCTAGAGGTCCTCCATCGCATCCCATACAACGATCCAATTCGACCTCTTGCACTCCCCCTTCTAAGCGGCATGCTCCATACTCTCCGGCATGATAACGAAGAGAATGGTGTAACTTCATGCAAGATCATCATCGATTTACTTCGCTCGTTCAGAGCTCTCACCGAAGACCTTGTCTCGGAATTCATGTCTATCCTCCAAGAGGTTTTTCGCAACATAAGTGGTCTGGTGCAGGAGACACTGACGGAGGATTCTGTTGTTTTGGATGCCAACGTTGTCATGCCCAGCATTCGCAGCTTCAAGGTCTTGGCAGAGATGGGCATGGTTGTCGTCACATTTTCTCAAAGTCACCGAGCAATGGTAGCCACCCTGATACAAACAACACTGGGTCTCAACTTTGAAGTTTTGGCTCTTGAGTCTCCTGCTCAGCGAAAAGCACGCGAAGATTACGAGGCTATGGGCATGTATTGGGCCGGTATGGCTCCGACTATCAAGAATCCACAAGCATACGCTGATTTCATTACCGCGCAAATCAAGGTCAGTATACACATGATTGTTAAGCACTGTTCTCAACTTCCTCAGATGGTCTCGTACGTGGCCTACATAATCCGCGGCTTTGCTGAACAATTCGATTCATTTGGCGAGCGCCTTATTCTTTCTGCACTCCGACTGTTGCAAGATCTTCCCGCCAATGGTATACAAGCCCGCAAGGTATGCGATCCGTTTTCAACCCCGGATGAAACCTAAATCAGTAGTATCTCAGGACCTCATGGTCGTCTTGCGACATCTCATAGGCACTCCTCATCGCAAGGCGCTTCTACCACAGATCGACAAACTTTTTAATGAGCAGATTTTACTTGGCAATGGTGTGGGCAGCCAAGAGACTCTTCGGTAAGGGATCGATTTCGATAGTTGTATATTGCTGACACATCCTATTAGTCCGTCAGCGTATGCTGCCATTGCTGATCTTGTTCATCATGTACGCACTGAACTCTCAGCCGATCAACTCGCGCGGGTCTCCACACTTTATTCTACCCTCATCCACAATCCTTATCTCGCAAACAATCTCCACACACTGTTCGCAAAGATGATGTTTGGTCTCATCGAGAACATTACTACCAAAGACACCCCTCAGGGTGCGGCTCGTATCCTCGGTGCCATGTTTGAGACTTGCGTGGACAGAGTAGATGCAATGACCAGTGTACTTGATGATGCGTTTGAACGCCTGGAGAGAGCAAAATCTGGTGATGAAACACCATCTCCAGTTCTGCAGATTGAGAGAGCACGCCCTGTAGCTGCTGCCGTTTGTGCAGTCGAGAAGCCTGAGGAAGTAATACATGGTGAGTGATTAGGTTCTTCAAACAAGCGAAGCTTATCGTACCCTAGAATGCCGACTACTGTTTCGCACTCTTTTGCATGGTTTTCGAGTGTGCCTCGTTGGCCTGAAGAAATGTGACGGGCCGATTCCTGATGGAACGATCATATATCGTCTCTTCACGAGCTGCATCAAGTGTATGGCATTGTTCGATGCGGAGCCCAAGGAGGCAACAGAAGTGATGGATTGGTTCAGCTCAGTGCTTCTGGAAGTCAATTCGCACGTCTTTCAAGAGGTATGGACGCACAAGGTCGAACTATTCTTTCAAGCTGCGCAAAAGCGACCATCTCTCCTCCACATTTGTCAGATACTTTTCACTCGAGAGCCCGTCTCTCCGACACTACTTGCCATCGTGCTCCGGTTTTTGATCGACCGTTTACCCCTTCTTGGCGAATATGATGATCAGACGGCCGTAGTAACTATCCGACTTTTCAAAATGGCTTTCAACGCTGTGACTCTATTTCCTCCCTCTAACGAGCCGATACTGGCATCTCATCTTGCGAAGCTAATCATGGATTGTTTCCCTCTGGCTGCCAAAGCTACCAAACCAACCAATTATTTCCACTTGCTCAGAGGTCTCTTTCGCGCCATCGGTGGTGGTGGTGGACGGTTTGAACTCTTGTACAAGGAGGTGCTTCCCCTACTACCCGAGATGCTAGAAAGTTTAAACCGCCAATTACTGGCGTCGGACGGACACAGCAGGGACATGATAGTGGAACTTTGTCTCACTGTCCCGCTGCGTCTCACTCATCTCCTTCCGCACCTCTCGTATCTTATGCATCCTCTCGCCCTTGCTTTGCGCGGAACGCCAGAGCTCGTGTCACAAGGCTTACGAACGCTCGAACTCTGCATTGACAATTTAACGCCAGATTTCCTCGATCCTACTCTCAGTACGGTTCTGCGCGAACTAATGGGGGCACTTCACAGCCATCTAAAGCCGCTCCCAGCCAACCATCATCATGCCCATACGACTATACGTATCCTCGGAAAACTGGGTGGGCGGAACCGGCGCTTGTTGAGCAAAGAACTACTGCTGGAGCACAATTCTTTCCCTGAGCCTGCAAAGATCGCATTATCTTTCGGTGGAGTGAGTGAGAAGGTGGAATTATATGCCATGTCCAATCTTGCAGCTCGCTCGATGGTCAAAGCCGGGCCCCCTCATCGAGCGTATGCTTACACATTTCTCGAAACATGCGTCACTTTCCTCGTGTATGAGGTTCGGCCATATCTTTCTTACTACTCGTTCGTGAACTTATGCTTCCTACAGAACTCTCACAATGAAAACCAAGCCGCTGTCTTTGTTAAATGTCTAGAGGCTATTTTTGACGCTTTCCACATCCCTGAGCTCAAGGAAGATGCACAGAAATTTATCCGAGAGCTTTCGAAGGCCATCTTTGCCATGGAGATACGCAAGAATGCCACCAAGGAAATTGGTCTCAAGAGGTATCCTAGCTCGTTGCTCGCATCTTATCTCGTTGCTCTGCCCCGGGTTCTGACGCGCGAAAAGCAAGAAGAAGCCAGGCAGGGACAAGACTTGGTTTCCCTGATTATCAATGATCTAGTCACGTTGGGCAGAGATCATGGTGCTGCCCCTGACGACATCGTGCCAATGCTCTATCAAATTGCAAGTCGTTTCAGTGCTATCTGTTTGGAGGACTCATGGGTGCGGAAAAGTGCGGGATGCTGTGGCATCCGAATTCTAACCACCACTCCAGACTTTGGAGTGAAGTGGATCCAGGATCGCGAGGTTGACTTTGTTCGAACTCTTCTGCATATTCTAAAAGATCTTCCTTACGACCTCCCCCGCGACGTTGGGGATGTGGTCGATGTTCTAATGAGGGTTCTGCGGGTCGGAAGTGCGGAGCTTGAAGCATCCGCTGATGGTCCTATCGCCTCGCGCACCAAACTGGTTCATCTTATTGGGATCTTCTTCTCGGAGCTCTCGAGCCCGAATCCCGTAGTCCGCCATGCAGTGCAGACGTGCATCGAGCTACTCGTCGAGCTCACTGGAAAATCTGCTCACGACCTCCTTTTACCCCACCGGGATCGCATGCTCACTGCGATCTACACCAAACCATTGCGCGCGCTATCGTTCCCCATCCAGATTGGCATGATTGATGCTGTGCGATTTTGCATCAGCCTTAATCCACCGCTTCCAGAGCTTAACGACGAGCTTCTCAGACTTTTGCATGAAACTCTTGCCCTGGCCGACGCAGACGACCTGAACATCGGGCGGGTTAATCTTCGCCAGGGCGGGCTAGAAGTGATCAAGCTTCGAGTGGCTTGTATCAAACTATTGACTGCTTCTATGCCGATGACCGATTTCTTTGCCAAGCAACATCAGACGCGCCAGAGGTGAGGATATCCTTTTGCGATCGGTTTGGTAATTTAGGAGTTTATTCCAGAGTGACGAGCGTATACTTCAAGTCGCTTTACTCGCCTTCGCAAGAAGTCAAAGAAGTAGCACATGAAGGACTTCGGATGGTGCTCACTCATCAGAGTCGCCTTCCGAAGGAACTCTTGCAGACTGGTCTGCGTCCCATCTTGATGAACCTTGCCGATCCAAAACGACTTTCGGTTTCGGGGCTGGAGGGTCTGGCTCGTCTCCTGGAATTGCTCATAAACTACTTCAAGGTCGAGATTGGTCATAAACTTCTCGATCACTTTCGCATTGTGGCAGACCCTCAGATGCTTCAAGCTGCATCCCGACTTCCACTTCCCGAAAACGAAGGCATCACCAAGCTTGTACGCCTGGCAAACATTTTTCATCTTCTTCCTTCCGCCGCCAGTATCTTTATGGAAAGCCTCGTCAACGCCATTGTCCAGACGGAAGCGCAGATGCAGTTTTCCGGTCAGAGCCCCTTCTCCGAGCCTCTAGGAAAGTACCTTGATCGTTATCCTGGAGAAGCCCTTGACTTCTTCTTCCGTCGTTTGCACCACCCACGTCACCTCAGAACATTTCGGAACATTCTACTGGCCAAGCTTGCCCCGAACTTGGAGAAAGGACTGGCATCGAGGACGCAACCCCTGGTCGCCCACTGTTTCAAGGGCGGCGATTCGGCGTTATTGTTTCCCGGTTTACAACTCCTGGATGACCTTGCAGAGCTACAGCCAGACTGGATATCCGAAAACGGCGCTGCGATTGACGCTGTGGTCGAGATATGGAGATCAGAGCCGTCACAACCTGAGCAAGTGGATGGTGCAGTTCCGGAATCTATCCACAGACAATCCGTCACGTTGTCCATTTTCCGAAAAGTACTTGAAAAAACACCCAGGGTCGACCTATTATTCGAGATCGTTGCGATCTACACTCGCAATCTGCCCTTGGATCTCACACGGACAACACAGTTCCTCTACCATCACGTGGCTTTGAATCAGGATGTGTTCTATCAACGGAACGTCCTGGCACGGTTCCTGATGTGGTTTGAAGATCGATCCGCATCCTGGGAAGCGAAAACCCATTTCTTACGCTTTATCGTCACGCCAACTATTCTCGTCCAGGCAGATAAACCGAATAAAGGAGGCCTGCTCGACGCAGATATCATCGCTGCTGTACATAGAACCATCTGGCAGCCTATGATCGACGACACCATGTTTGTAGAGGCCGATGATATGTTCAAGATCGAGCTCTTACATTTGACCACGGTCCTCGTACATCGTTTCCCTGAGTTGTTGGAGGATGTGAAGAAGGATATCATTCGTTGCGCATGGCATTACATTACTTCCGATGATGCAGTTGTCAAACAAACTGCGTACCTTCTAGCCGCTCGTTTCTTCGAAGCGTTCGAGACCCCGCAGAAGTTCATCCTTCGGGCTTGGACTGGCTTACTTCGCCCTCCGCACACCGATGGGAAACTGCTCATTAAACAGGCCCTGGATATACTGGCTCCTGTGCTTCCCAGGTCCGGCACAGAAGATGTAGGCTATCCTCAATGGGCCAAGACAACTCGAAGACTTCTTGCGGAAGAGGGCAATGGCTTTCAACAGATCATTATGATTTATCAGCTCCTCGTTCGGCAACCACATCTATTCTACCCAGTTCGCGCGTTGTTCATCCCTCACATGGTAAATTCCTTGAACAAGCTAGGTCTCTCTGGGACAGCTTCTGCAGAGTCCCGTATCTTGTCCATCGACATCTCGCAGGTCATTTTCGACTGGGAACAAAATCTTCAGAACACTGAAACTCAGTCGGCTGTGACTCCATGGACTACGCCCTTGTCATTCCGAGAAAGTATCGTGAGCTTCCTTGTTCGCTTGGCGACTGCGATGTTGGAGCCCCCGGTTAGGACGGTTCTTGTTCCTCGGGCGTTGACCTTGTTGCGACAAATGGTTGCGTCGTCTGGCTGGTCTGACGTGACAGTGAAACTGAATTATTTCTCGAGAGCGCTTGAACAGGTAGGTTTTCTTTGCTATGACTATGCATCCCTATTCTAACAACAACTGCAAGATCGATTTAGATTCAGAGCCCCAACTCCATCAGGCCCTCAGCGCAGCCAAAGTCTTACAGGTCGTTGCCACAGACAAGGATGACGACTGGTATATCGCGAATGCCGAGATCTTACAATCTCTCGTGCGCAAGGGTTTGGTGACAGACGAACAAGGACTCCATGATGCTCTACACCCCATTTTCGAGCGCTTGCTACGTCTCTTCCCTCTCCCAGACAAGGACGAGAAACAAGGTGAAATGTCCGAGTTTCACAACTTCGTGTATTCTGCGATCGAAGATGGTCTCGCAAACACGAGTGCGTTACGTGGCACCCTCCTTATGCTGAATTCTGTTGTCCAAGTCTCCTCTGAACGCGTACAGCCCTTCTCCGCGTCCCTCTTGCGACTCTTCACCAAACTCGCCAAGGACCATGTGAACTCGGCACCAACTACGCCTGGATTCGAGAATGGAGTTCGACTTATTACATCGGTCATCGAGATATGCAAAGCCACACTGCCCTATCTTGGCGACCAGCGCAAGGCCTTCGTGGGTGCCTTCACGGCACTTACGGAGAAATCAAAGGCTCCTTCGCTCTGTCGGTACATGCTTGACGTTATGCGGGAGTGGGCGCTCGCCAAAAATGAAGCCTACCCTACGATGAAAGACAAGTTGAACGTCCTACAAAAGATGGCAGGGTTCGCGTCCCGTGATGATCAACTCTTTCAGGACTATTTGGAGCTAATATATGACATCTACACGGAGCCATCCTTGCGGAGAAGTGACCTGACGTCCCGACTCGAACAATGTTTTTTGCTTGGGTGCCGCGCACGAGATGTAACTCTTAGGGAGCGGTTCATGGACCTGCTGGATGCTAGCATTCCCCGCTCTCCTTTCAATCGTCTCGCCTACATTTTCGCAGTCCAGAACTGGGAGCCTCTAGCGGACCACAATTGGATCCCTGTGGCTCTGCACCTTCTCCTTGGCTCTGTCAATGTAGAACTACCCGTCATCCCAGAACGGAAATTCACCCTCGAGCCCGGTGTCGGATATCTCACCACTCGCCACAAGGCTGTCTCATTAGTGCGGCCAATACAACGCCTCACGTTCCTTGATCCGCTCGCCGCACAAGACATGTGGATTTCCACCTTCTCAGCTGCCTGGAAGTGTCTTTCCAGAAAGGAGCAGGCTGATATAACTCTTCACATGACCAACCTCTTGAGCAAGGACTACCACATCAAACAAGCCGAGATACGTCCGAACGTGATTCAGATTCTGCTCAGTGGGGTCCTTGCTTGCACTCCCCCTATGATTCTGCCGCCTCACCTTGTCAAATTCCTATGCAAAACGTATGGTGCATGGCACGTCGGGCTCGAGATCCTCGAACACTCCCTCGATTACCTCCGGGACGATGATGCCAGTTTACGCGATACCGTCTATGATTCCCTAGCCGACCTTTACGCGGAGTTAGCGGAGGAAGATATGTTCTATGGGTTATGGCGTCGTCGCTGTCTCCACCTCGAAACAAATATCGGGCTTGCGTATGAGCAACATGGAATGTGGGATCAGGCAGAAACCACGTACGAGCTGGCCCAGACTCGGTCAAAGTCAGGTGCAATTGCTTTTTCTGAAACGGAATACTTCCTTTGGGAAGACCACTGGATGCTCGCGGCTGAGAAGCTCCAACAATGGGACACGCTCCACGAGCTGGCCAAGAGCGAAGGCAATCAGGAACTTTTGCTCGAAAGCGCATGGAGAACCAAAGACTGGACTGAGCAACGGGAGATGCTAGAGGACCAGATCAATCAACTCCCTGATATTGCCACCCCCCGTCGGCGAGTATTTGAGGCATTCATTGCCCTCTTGAAGCTTCCAGCTGCCTTGGATAAGAATACGGAGTTCACCAAGATCCTTGAGGATGCCATGCAACTGTCCCTTCGTAAATGGGTTGGGTTGCCTCCTCAGCTTTCAATTGCCCACGTCCCCCTGTTGCAGCATTTCCAGCAGTTCGTCGAACTTCAAGAAGCAGTTCAAATATTTGGTTCGCTCTCTACCACGAATGCCTCAAACTTGGAGAAGAAGTCATCTGACTTGAAGATGGTCCTTCAAGCATGGAGAGAACGCCTACCTAACCTTCATGACGACATCAGTATTTGGAGTGACCTAGTGGCGTGGCGGCAGAATGTGTTTAACGCGATCAACAAGGCGTACATCCCCCTCATCTCTACTAACAGCCAGAATGGCAACGCGGGCTCTACTAACGTCAACACCTCCGGCTATCGAGGCTACCATGAAACCGCTTGGATCATCAACCGTTTTGCCCACGTCGCCAGAAAGCATGACTTGCTGGACGTGTGTTTCAGCTCCTTGAACAAAATCTACACCCTTCCCAACATCGAAATTTCCGAAGCCTTTCTGAAACTCCGGGAGCAAGCGCGCTGCCACTACCAGAAACCAAATGACCTACAGGCCGGACTGGAAGTAATCAACAACACGAATCTGATGTACTTCTCCAGTGCACAGAAGGCAGAGTTCTTCACGTTAAAGGGAATGTTCCATGCAAGGAGTGGGCGTTCTGACGATGCCAATCTGGCATTCGGGCAAGCTGTACAGATGGACATGTCGCAAGCGAAGGCATGGGCGGAATGGGGCCGTTACAATGACCGGATGTTCAAGGAGGTACCCACCGATATGTCGTACGCTGCCAATGCGGTCAGCTGTTACCTCCAAGCCGCGGGACAATATAAGAGCGGCAAAAGTCGACCCCTTCTCACTCGTGTCCTATGGTTGCTCTCTGTCGATGACAGCAATTTCACGATCTCTCGCGCATTCGACACCTACAAGGGAGAGGCGGCGTTTTGGTATTGGATATCGTTGATTCCCCAGCTCTGTTTGTCCATCAATCAGCGAGAAGTAAAGCAAGCTCGTTACATTCTTCTCAACTTGGCCAAGCTATTCCCTCAGGTAAGCACTGTTCATTCTTCAGTTCTTCCACGACTGACACATGTACAGGCACTATTCTTCCCTCTGCGAACGACCAAAGAGGATATGGCCTTTGTCAAGAAACAAGCGGCAGCGGCTGCAGCGGCTCGTGCCTTGCAAACGAACCAGGCGGTCGCAGTTAATGGCATAAAACGCACAGACAGCGACCTGGCCATGCAGGACGCAACTGCTGAAGTCGCTAGTGAAATCATTAAACGGGAGGGCAGCGTCGTCGAGATCAATGGGAGCCAACAACTGCTCAATACACATGCGGATGTTTCTGGATCCAACTCAACGCCATCTGCTCAGCAGCATCCCAATACCGATGGCCAACCCATCCATCCCCTCCGTCAAGGATGGGAATATATTGATGAAGTCGTGCAAATACTCAAGACTGCTTTCCCGCTCCTCATCCTCAGTATGGAGACCATGGTTGATCAGATACTTCAAAGATTTAAGGCGCCTCCCGAAGAAGAGATTTACCGGTTGATAAGTATGCTCCTCCAAGATGCCATTCAGGTGTGTGACCTTCCTTTTTTGCGCGTGTATCCTGTTCTGATCCAATCAAGAACTACGTGTTGCGTACGAATGCGACTGAGGATGATGGACAGCTTGCACCTCATACGATTAACAATTTGACCAAGATGGCGGCTAACTTGTCTGGTCCTGCACGGGTGCGTCTTGTCAAGATTCACATCCACCACTTCTGATGCATGAGTACGAACAGAAGGAGTACGAGGATGATTTCTTGAGGAGCAAACCAACTCATTATGAATATATCCGCCGTCTCCAGCGTTGGCGAGATCGACAAGAAAAATACCTTGATTCAAGGCCTCGCATTCAGTCTCTAGATCTTCTGAGTCATTACTTGACCGAGTTCCAGTATGGCAAATTCGATGACATCGAGGTTCCTGGGCAATATACCGAGGTGAGTGGTTGGCATAGACCAAGCTCCAGGGAGTGCTCAACCCTCCATCAAGGACAAGGACAGCAATCAGAACTTTGTTCATATTCAAAGATTTGGTCCCAAGTTTGAGAACTGTCGATCCCACGGTTACTGTTGGAAGAGGTTCACCATCCATGGCAGTGACCATTCAAGAACTTCGTTCTCTGTGCAGCTTCCCTCTGGGCGTCATTGTCGCCGCGAAGAGCGGGTGATGCAGGTCTTCCGCGTATTCAATGGGTGTGTTTATTCTGTATTATTTTTGTTGAAATCGTCATCAGAAACATTTTGATAGGGCACTCGAACGAAAGAAGGAGTCACGCAAGCGTAACCTCCATTTCCACATACCAGCCGCCATATCCTGCAGCCCCAATCTTCGTTTGCTTCAGAATGACTCATCGTATGTGACACTGGGCGATATTTATGACCGTCACTGTGAAGAGACCGGAGTTACACGCGAGGACCCCATTCTTGTCTCCGGAGAGAAGGCGAAGAGCGTCCTTGCAGAATTCAAACAGGCGAACCAAAGACCTGTATGTGTTCATCCCAAATATGTTTCCCCCGTGTTCTTACCCCCCTTAAGCCCAACAAGGCAGAATACTTCAACCTTCGAAAGGATATTATGGATGAGGTTGTGACGAAACTTGTTCCAGATGATGTCCTTACAAAGGTATGTTTCCCGATTTAACTCCAACTCCCCCAATTCCGATGGAGACTCTTCTAGTATATGGTCAACACCATGAGTGACCCCGCAGACCTCTGGAAAATGCGCAAACAATTTGCACTGCAAATTGCTGCTACAAGTTTCATGACATACGTCTTTTGTCTTACAAGCAGATCACCATCCCGATTCCATCTATCTCGTTCAACTGGTAGAATCGCTATGAGCGAATTGCTTCCCGGTGTCGCTAGTCAAGCCCCCGTCTTTGCGTCGAACGACGCCGTTCCTTTCCGGTTTACGCCAAACATGCAAAGATTCCTTGGGCCTCTCTTCACTGAAGGTGTCTTGACATCTGGCATCATGGCCATTGGTCGCTGCCTCACAGAACCTGATGTAAGTGCACACTCTTTGTTCTATGACCTTGATTGACTAGGAGATACAGTTCGGTTTGGAGCAACAGCTTTGCTTGTTCGCTCGCGACGAAGTCATGACGTGGCTACATGGTAGAGGCCAGCCATGGACGTTTGATATTTCCTTCCGCACGAATTGTGCGAACAACATCGAGGGGGTTGTCAAGCGTGCTGAAGTAATGGCTTGCAAGCTCGAGCGTGATCAGGTAAGGGTGACTTGTGGACCTGCAGCACCAAAGATTGACTGGTAATAGATCGGCCTAGTGTCAACACCGCCTACCGCACCGGTCGTGCAAACGATCACCAACCTTATATCAACCGCTACAAATCCAATCCAACTCATGAGGATGTCGGAGATATACCATCCTTGGTTCTGATAATGCGTTCAACTTTGCTTCCTGATCCGCACTACATTCTAGCATTGCTATCACTTGTACATGTATGCCCCATAAATACCATTGTAAAAAGCTGAATACAACTGCGTCGCATGCTCGAACAAAGGAACGAGAGACTTAGGAACGGGTGCTTCGTATAAATCCCTCGGTTTGGCGAAAAGTGTTGATATGTACTTCACTCTCCAGCATCATCTTTAAGATAACATCTCAAACCAAAAGCGACAGCATCGTTGGGCACCACAAGCTCACCTCTTCGGCCATATGGTATATATCACTTCTTGGACGGTTGTACATCATGGCATTCGCAAACATGAGGTAAACGTCCCTCTGGAACTCGAGCGAGTTCGAAATAACGCCATCTTTGACCCTCGCTTTGATAGTCTTGAGGTCCATTGGCCGTTTGATAATATCGTGATAGTCTGGTGCTTCAGAGTTCTTGATAGGATTGTGGAAAATATTTCCGTTGCGATGTTGTGAGATCTGACTGTGAAGCATTCCGATTACGGTTTGGAAGCGTTTGTTGGGGACAGCGGGTGGAGTTTGTTGGGTGACTTCGCCATTTGCTATACTACGTTGTCGAGAAGAGCAGGCTGCAGACGCATGAGCGAACGGACGCGACAAGAATTGACTTCACATACCTTGCTCGTCAATGTCTGGTGGCGTAGACTCGTCCCGCGGTCTCTTTTTTTCTCGTGCACTTTCATCAAGGTTGTCCGAGTCTGGAATCTTGCGTTTGCCTTTCGGGAGGTTGAGGTCAATAGGGGCTCTAGGCGGTGCTGAAAAGAATATATACCTTCGCGTTCTTGTGTCTGTTCATCGGCTTGATATTCTGGTTCTTGAGGAATGGAGGATGCATCGACCTCCATCCGGACATTTTCGGGAACTGGTTGACATGCTTCAGAGATATCGCCTGTCGTAAGTTCCTCAAAGGCCTCAACGATATCCACAGGTGCAGGGTCAAGTGCGGGATCTTCTGTGACAGGAATAGCTATTGCAGTTTGGCTGTCGACAGGCTGATCAGGAATCACAGTTGTGGGAAGTTGTTGTGGGACGTCGTCGACGATGAGGGTCTGAATGTCGTCTTCAGGGGTTTGTGTTATTGTTTCTTGATCGCTGGTGGAGGGAAGTTCATTTGTCGCATTCTGCTGTGGCTCCTAGAAAGAGGTGTCTGAATATCGAGTAGTTGTCGATATTACGCCGTGTGCTTACGGAGACAAGTTCGACAGGTGATTGACGGCCTGCTGGCACGTCATTGGATTTTGTGTTGTCATTGCCAACGAGTTTGGCCTTGATTTTGTCGTCCCAAGCACCGTTGCGTATTTCGTCGATTTCCGCGACGAGGGCCCTAATGGAGGATGAATGAATATGCTTGACAACGGGGATGGAGAACGACGAGTTACTTGAACCTAGCTTCCTCCGCGGCAACGAGGTCGCGTAGGTGAAGGAGGCGCGTGGAGTAATGGCGCTGTGCAAGTCCTAGATTAACTGGGGCTGTTGCAAGAGTCAGGGCGCACATGGTGGAGGCGTGGGGCGGCCTTACCGTGCGGAGTATTGTTCGCTTCTGAGCTGGCGGTTGGTTGAGCAGGAAGCTGACTTGTGTATGACGCTTCTTACCATTCAAGTGAAGCTTCGTTCATGAGACGGAGGTAAATTTGATGGCAGAACTAGATAGTACACTGAGTAAACTATACATTTGGTATGAAATGGACGCGAACTTGGGGGGAAAAGAGTTTTGGGCGTGCGAGTGCAGGATGGTTGGAGAGCACTTTGGATACAGACTGCCAGGCGTCAGCGCCGTGCTCATAGACAGCCTGTGAAAGGATGAGTCGTTCGATGGTGGTGAGGGACGGGTCTCCGCTGTCCCCGTCGTGCGCGGCCATTGTTGGCGTCGTCGCTGGCGACGAGCACGACTGTATCAGACTGACCCCGAGTGAATCCGGGATCTTCCGGGGTTTTATTCGGCTGGCCGTTAAAGGTCAGTTGGACTTGGTGCCGCAGCCGCTCACGCGCCCGCCATGTTCCTCTCTGCGTTCGCTACTCTCCTGCTCCTCCCGTTCGCCTCCGCTGGCGTCCACAAGCTCAAGCTTCAGAAATTGCCCTCTGTTGCTCCTGGACACGTTCTGGAGACCGCTTACCTTGCGGAGAAGTATGGTGTTCAGGCTCCCTACCAACAACTCCCCCTCCTTGGTGCTGGCGGTGCTGGTCGTAGGGTACAGCCCAGCCCCAAAGGAGATGATCTTTTCTGGACGCAGGAAGATTTGCTTAATGGCAGACACGGTGTTCCCCTCTCTAGTATGCACTTTCCCCCTCTTCTGACGACACCATATTCACCCCCCTTCCAGACTTCTTGAATGCTCAGTATTACACCGAGATCAGTCTCGGCACTCCGCCTCAGAAATTCAAAGTCATTCTTGACACTGGGTACTATCCCTCTCGTCCCTGCCCGGCCTTGACAACTCAACCAATCACCCTTGTAGCTCTAGTAACCTTTGGGTACCAAGCTCCGGCTGTTACTCCATTGCGTGCTTCCTGCATAGCAAGTATAACTCGGACTCATCATCGTCACACAAGCCCAATGGCTCAGACTTCGCTATTCAATATGGATCTGGTTCCATGGAGGGATTCGTCTCACAGGACACACTCACCATTGGCGACCTTTCCATTCATCACCAGGATTTCGCCGAGGCCACCAAAGAACCAGGACTTGCCTTTGCTTTTGGCAAGTAAGCCCATTCGACTTCACTCACCTGACTTGATTCTGACCTTTTCAAGGTTTGATGGGATTTTGGGTCTTGGATACGACACCATCTCAGTGAACGCTATAGTCCCACCGTTTTACAACATGATTGAGCATGGCCTTCTCGACGATCCTGTGTTCTCTTTCCGCATCGGTTCATCGGAGGAAGACGGTGGCGAGGCCGTGTTTGGCGGAATTGACCACTCAGCCTACACGGGCAAGATCACATATGTGCCCGTTCGTCGTAAGGCATACTGGGAAGTCGAGCTCGAAAAGATATCCTTTGGGGGTGAAGAACTCGAGCTCGAGAACACTGGTGCCGCTATTGATACAGGTAAGCTCTAGACACGGTCTTGTCCTGGCGACCGCGCTCAACGTCTTAGGCACATCCTTGATCGCTCTTCCTACTGATGTGGCGGAGATGCTAAATACGCTGATTGGTGCAAAGCGCTCTTGGAGTGGTCAATATGAAGTCGAATGTTCCAAGGTTTCCTCACTACCGGAATTGTCGTTCTACTTCGATGGCAAGGCATACCCCCTGCGTGGCACTGATTACATTCTCGACGTCCAGGGGACATGCATCTCCGCCTTCACTGGCCTGGATATCAACCTGCCTGGTGGCTCTCTCTGGATCATCGGTAACACTCTAATACAATTGCAAGAACACAACTGATTTCTTTTCTTAGGCGATGTCTTCCTCAGGCGCTACTTCACTGTATATGACCTGGAGAGAAATGCTGTTGGCTTTGCCACATCTACATAAGTGATGCAATCGTCCTTGTCACGTAGATTCCCGTTGAGCTGCTCGATCTGATGGACTCGGTTAATGTGACCCTCCTATTATGATTACAGAGTCTAGTAGTCTTGATTATCACAGGATCGCATGTATTCCGAGATGGTACCAATTAATCCTTTATGCCACGTATGATTACTTCCCACAACCAACTGATGCTCGTGTTGCTCCCACATAACCAGGCTCTCTTGTAACGTTAACAATGGATTTGGACGAACCATTGCATCAGTCAACTTTGCCGACTCGGTCTCCACACGAGATCATCCTGTCAACAGCGAAATTACAAGTCTGGAGGCGACAAATCACCAGTAATGCGTGGGCGCGGCGCCTTGATAGAGTGAATGTCCTCGGTAGTGATGTTTATGGGCACACCGGGTGAGCATGCATCGTGATAATCATAGGCATTTAACTTCCATCCGGAACAATCAGATGTGTGAACGCCCTCAGCTGGTCACAAAACGGGGAACTTCTCATTAGTAGCGGGGACGACCAACAGTCGGTATTCAAACCTTGTATTGCCGTCCATTGATTCATCATATCCCATTCATCAGGCTGCGGGTGTGGCGAATGGATCATTCTTCAGACACTCAAAACGAATATCCCTTTGCTTGCCAGTCCGTGATAGATACGGGACACACTGCAAATGTATTCAATGCACTCATGCTGCCATCGTCCACCAGGATGTGAATAGTCTGTCCTCCGCATACAACTCCTATTCGTATGCTCATTCAACAATCCTTAGTGCAACTGTTGCAGGTGACAGACAAGTCCGCGTGTTTGACGTTGGGGAATCAGTTGGGCATTCACCCTCGGGTAATGAGATGAAGTACTCCACCAGACAAGCATGCATTCGCACTCTACGCTGTCATTCCAGGAGGACGAAACGCGTCATCACAGAAGACAGCCCCGATTTCTTCCTGACGGTAGCCGAGGTCTGTATTTATGCCTGTCCGATTCACCCCGCACTAAGTCTATTTGAACATTAGGATGGGGAAGTCCGTCAACATGATCTCCGAACACCGCACTCATGTGGCAATGGTGGTTGTCCTGCGCCCTTGGTCAAACTACCATATGAACTCTCAACAATTGCGCTTTCCCCGTTGACGCCTTATCAATTCGTGGTAGGCGGCGAATCGTCCTTTGTGAGTGCTCTCGCGCTACCGTAAATTATGAACCTGACGTATCTGTTTTCAAGGCTCACCTCTTTGACCGACGTCATGTAGGTCGTCATCTGCAAGAGGAATGGGGAATGTCCCCCGCCGTCGATGACGTGACAACATGTGTTCGACGTTTTTCCAGATATTCTCGGGCACCGGGAGAGCCAAAGGGGTATGAGCATATCACTGGTGCACGAATGTCGGCCTTCAATGGACATGAAGTGCGTCTGTCGAGAACAGAAAACATATCAGAATTCGTGCTGATTGTCTGTTTCGGCAGCTTGTTTTATGTGAGTGCTGCACATGATCAGACACACTTTAGTCACGAAAACTTGGCCAGCTTTCAATTCAGATGCAGTGTACTTGTATTCCACTCGGGATGAGCCGGGCCCAACGGACAAGAAGTCGTCCGTCCTGCCACCGAATGTAGCCAAAGCACCTTCGGTGGCACACAACAGCAATAGCAGAGACGGTGGCGAATCGCAGGGGGTCGTCGAGGAAGGCGAAGGGGCGGATATGGAGGTTGACGACTTCCTCGGTGACAATGAAAATAACGATGACATGCAAGCAGACGAGCCAGAGGGCGATGACGGCGGAAGACGTGGAACTGATATACATGCTGATGTTTCCGTGATCTATCCGCGGATGCGTTTCTCAGGCCACTGTAATGTTGAGACGGTCAAAGACGGTAAGTGCCTTGCAAATTCAGGACTGCAGGGATGGTGACGGCTGGTTGATTTGCAGTGAATTTCTTGGATCCTTATGACGAATACGTCACCTCTGGTTCAGATGATGGCAATTTTTTTATCTGGAAGAAATCGTCTGGCGAATTGGTCGATGTCTTGGAAGGAGACGGCAGCGTTGTGAACGTTATTGAAGGACATCCAACTCTCCCGCTCGTTGCTGTTAGTGGTATCGATACGACCATCAAGGTGATATCCTTTTTAAATCTGCGACGATTACCCTATTGAAATTCCCCGCAGTTGTTTGCGCCTGCTCGCGGTCCGGCGATATACTCCAAGTACCAGAATGCCTCCTCGATCATGAGGCGAAATGCGCGTGCATCGCGGAGAGGCCTCAACCACTCGGTCAATCTACAACTTGTGCGTCTCATAATGCAGCATCAAGATCGCGCTATGGATATATTGCGTGATGGTGAGGATGGGGGCGACGGGGACGACGGGGACGACGGGGACGATGATGACGATTCTGAGACTCGGCTTGCGCACTGTATAAATCAATGAGGATAAGAATGTATTGCTAGTACTCTCGCTGTAGTAACTCAAAGCCACATGTCGCGCCACGACCATCAAGCTCAAGATGGCGTCTGGGAATTTCTTTATGATAAATGTTGCGGGCTTCACGCTCCCTCGGTCAACCTACTATCGCCAGTTAGTTCATTTCTTCGGGCTGGGGATTTTCGGCCTCGCTGGCAGGACTGGGTTTGGTGATCAGTGAAGGATGCGAGTTTTGTTTGGGCGTCTGTCGCGCTTTGACAACGACACCCGCCACCAACTTTGAAGAGTCGCTGGCCCCCATACAACCAAGACCAGGCCGACGCTGCCCGCGACCTAGAAAGCTTGAACTGAGTGCTGGTATGCTTGCAAATCTCTACTGAACACTTGAACGCTTTTCGTCGTTATGTAAGTCCCACCGTGTTTCGTGGTGTTCTCCAACCAAGTTCCCTGCTGATCATCTCCTGCATTTCTCGCCCTTCGTCGTCTGTGTCGTTCTCTCGCCCAAAGTGTCTGTGATTTGAGCGTTTGTTTGTTATTTGCCGCAGAACTGCACCATCTCTCTGTCCTCACCCACAAGAGCAATCCTTTTTGGTTTGCTCAACCCGCTTTTTTGCATCTCTCTTCGTCCCACACCCTTCCCCATCGACTCGCAGCTAACACACCACATTTACTTGCTTATGCACTCTTCGCAAAACAGATATAAGCGTAAGCGTGGCAAAAATGTCAACAACGACGACGACACCACTTTGGCGCAGATGGCAGTTCCACGAGCAGACGATGCACAGACGGACGCTTACGGGCGTTCTCGGCCTCAAACATACCAACAGCACACAGACACATACTTCCCTTCATCGTCCAGGTCCACCTCAACCTACACCATGAACAGAGAAGGCCCTTCATCCCATGCTGACCCACAAGACCACTTTCACCCGCATGCCTCGGATGGTCACCATCGTCCCGGCAGAGATAGCTATGATGTTGCCGATTCAAGAGACGGTGACCAACGAAGATCCCGTTTTTCTCATGAGGGCGACTTTCAAAGCGGTGGAAGGGACCGGTCGTCGAGGGATTTGATACAGGGTTACTCGGCTACACAACGCAACGAGCCACAGGGTTGGGGCTCGTTGGACAACCACGACGATCCGCAGTGGGGTTCTCCGTCTTCCGATTGGCGGAAGGGGGAACCGGAGGAGGAACGAAGCAAAGGCTGGGACAACAATCGTAACAAAGAGCATCGTCATCAAGGAAATCGTCGGTGGCAAACTGACAATGGTTGGGAATCGCGCAAACGCGACCGACACCAGAACCGACGGCCTCCAGACAGCCAAGATGAACTCTCCAAGGAGGAACGAACTTGGGAACCTGGACCTGGTTGGAATGTTCGTGGAGACCAAGGCTTCCGCAACCAACGTGGCCGTGGTGGGGGAAAAATGAAAGGAAAGAAGAACAATCAGAATCGGCAACGCCAGCGAGGCGACAAGGACCGAGATAATGACCGCCGGTGGGATCGTGACCGGCGCAACGAGAATGATAGTTTGAACAAGTATGTCCCATTATTTCATTCTCTTGATACTGTTCTGACTGTTTCTTCAGCTGGCAAAGAAGGGAGTTTCACCCTCTGCCTGCCAAGCCAGTCCGTAGTCCTGTCAAGCGAACTTCTCCTTCCAGGTCACGCTCACGGACTCCTGACTCTGTTTATTCTCGGCATTCGTCTAGGGGTCGCTCGCGGTCGAGGTCGTTCTCGCCGCAGCCGGATGTCCACCACTCTAGCCCACCACGACCCCTTAGTCGTACCCCGTCGAGAAGAGTTCATAGGTCAAGATCTCCTTCATCCCAGCGAAGCCACATAGCTCGAGCTCCTCTGCGCGGGAGAAGTGTCTCCTCTGCGTCTTCAGGAAGCTGGAGCCGGAGCCGGAGCTCGAGTCGAAGTCCTGGGGACCGACCAAGGGCAAAACACCGACTGCCGCCCGCCACTTCCGTCAGAGAAATATCCCTTTCGATATCCAAGACCGCCCTCCAGAAACGTCCTAACTTTATTCTCAACCAAGAATCTGAATCGACAAGAAACGAGAAGGTTGCCAACGGAAATCATGCTGTATGTTCCTTTTTATGGTTCCGACCCTGCTTGGAGCTCACATTTCAGCAGGATGCCCGTTCCGCTTCCCCTAGGTCAGGACGCATATCTAGCGAGCGTATGCCTCCTCCTGTTATACCTCCGACATCAGATTCTCGGGCCCAAGACATAATCATAACGCCGTCAACGACGCAGCAACGACGTGATGCAGAATCTCCTCCTAGAACCAAGTTCTCGAAACCTGCGGGCTTCAAACCCATTGCGTTTGCTAGTTCATCAGTGAAGATGTTTTTCCCGGGTGACGAGCTAGAGCGCCATGGAGCTCCGCTTCAACGCCATGGACTTCCTGCGCGTCCCGAGATCCCAACTAAACGCATGCACGAAGACGTTTCGATCGATCAAGACGAGTATTCCCATTCCCAGCCTATATTTCTACCGCCACATGAGGCGATTCCGGTGTCGGTCGAGATTATCACTGAGCTCCAACCAACTTCACCGAGCGTTCATGATGTCCCGAAAGTTCCAATATCTCCGAAAGCCAATGGCGATCTTGTTATCCCTGCACCACAACTTCGCCCACCTGAGGCGGAAATTGACGCTGTCACGCGGCCATCCTCCCCAAGTATAACCTCTCGAAAGGAACTATATGCGATTGTCAGCCAAGTCGGCGAAGGAACGTTTGGGAAGGTCTATAAAGCCCGAAATACGATATCCAATGTCCACGTGGCACTGAAGAGGATACGGATGGAAGTGGAAAGAGATGGTTTCCCTGTCACTGCCATGCGGGAGATCAAACTTCTCCAATCGCTGAGGCATCGGAATATAGTTCGCCTCTACGAAATGATGGTGTCCAACGGTATGACCATTCCACAAGCGATCGCGAACGTTACTCACGTATGCACAGGCTCGGTGTTCATGGTATTCGAATATATGGACCACGATCTCACGGGTGTCCTTTCCCAAACGCAATTCTCCTTCTCTGAAGCAAATCTCAAGTCGCTTTGCAACCAAATGCTTGCCGGTCTTGCATACTTGCACCACAAGGGAGTGATACATAGGGACGTCAAAGGATCGAACATTCTCATCAATAATAGAGGGGAGCTCAAGCTTGCTGATTTTGGGCTTGCTCGGTTCTATCAGAAGCGGCGACGTATGGATTATACCAACCGCGTGATCACCCTTTGGTACAGGCCGCCTGAACTTCTTTTCGGTGCGACAGTATATGGGCCAGAAGTGGACATGTGGAGCGCCGGGTAAGCCATTCGACCCTGTTAGTATGAAGAGTCTGATCATGCTCTTTCAGATGTATTATGCTCGAGCTATTTACCAAGAAACCCATATTCCAGGGAAACGACGAGATCCACCAACTCGATGTCATCTATCGTATCTTTGGCACGCCGACTCCCGAGCGATGGCCTGGTATCACCGAGCTGCCTTGGTATGAGTTAGTAAAACCAAAGGAAGTGCTACAAGATCATTTCAGGGAACTTTTCCAAAAGTCAGTCCTCTTGTACTTCGGTCTTTCGGAAGCTGACATCTCCCTAGGTGGTTATCTCCTGCAGGCCTTGATCTGGCTGAAAAGTTATTGACATTTGATCCTGCAAAACGGGTCACAGCCGTGCAGGCCCTTGAGGCACCATATTTCAAGGACGAGTTACCACCACCTGAGCTGCCGGTTGGGTATGTATTGTCATTTGAACTGCTTACAGTTGCTGAAAACTTGCTTCAGTCTGTCGTCGCTCGAAGGCGAGTGGCACGAGTTGGAGACGAAACGAGAGCGCGCCAAGAAGCGACGTAAATTGGAAAGTAGTATGCAGCCACATCTTGTCTAATAACACCGTTGGTGCACGGAACATATTCATCACTGATCGTTTCACGATCATCATCAGAAGGGCATGTCATATCATGCTGGTGCTTGAATGAGACCTTGGGTTGCAAGATGTTGCACAATTGATTCGACCTGTTGTAGGTTCAGCAATAAGTTTAGGAACGAGGAAAGGTGTAGATATTACATTTGCTGCAGTTGTGCGTATTTGCATGTCCCACCGTTTCGTGAATGGTGC
Source organism: Xerocomus brunneocitrinus (assembly GCA_038093375.1). NCBI lineage: Eukaryota > Fungi > Basidiomycota > Agaricomycetes > Boletales > Boletaceae > Xerocomus > Xerocomus brunneocitrinus. Next base: position 3,043 of record JBBPSB010000043.1, on the reverse strand, counting down.
TCCTGTTGCCTCGCTGGTTTGCTCGACATCACCCAAACCCCCTGCCTTGCCTTGGGCGTCATCCTCTTCTTTCCCTCCCTCAAACCAGATAAGCCTATCCACCTGATCGATCGAACCCTTTAGTCGACCCTGCTCAATCATCTTTCGGGCCATGGTTTCAGCAGCGCTGGGAGCCAAGTCGAGTAACGCTCCTAACCCTCTGAACGAGATGTTGTTATATATTTTGGAGCTAGCCAACACGTTGTGCTCCATTACCGCACGATCCAGAACCGTTGACGGCCCCATGCGCGTGCTCGTCGACAACAGATCATCTTCATCAACGGTAGAAGCAAGTCTATCATTGCTGGATATCGAAATTTTGGCGAGTTGATGCGGCCGAAGGGACTCTTCAAAACTCTTGACTTCTGCAGGACGGAGGATACGGTCGAGAAACATCTTGGAAAGGATGTTGTATGTCGGCAGCTCGGATGATCTTTCATCCCGGTACAGGGAAGCGAGTACGCGTGAACGGTTAGGTCCTGCAGGTGCAAGAACGGCGCACGTCACGGCGTGAGACCTGTCAGGGGTTCCTCAGTTTATCCATCATTCATAGTGGACGTTGGACACTTGCAGAATTTCCATGCGCTCTCCCTCGTCAATCTCGGCAGCCCAGGACAGTTCGTGATACCGCATTGCAGCTTCCAAAAATTTACGAGCGTAATCGGAAATTCGTGCCTGAGACAGCTTGAATTGAAGTTGAAGCTCTTTATCGGTGGTGGAGTTTGATACGGAAGCTGCCCGATTGTAGTAAGTCTCTGCCTGTACTGAATCTTCGTCTTCCAAGAGGAGGCGGACGATGCGGACATAGACGCGGAACTTGACTTCGTCGGGCAACGAACTAGAAAAGGAAAGATCATGATGCGATGAGGACGAGACTAGAGCTATTGCTCGTACCGCGATCCAGAGTCGAGAGAAACGCTCATGAGGACACGAGCAGCCTCTGTCCATGCTTCCTCCGCTTCCAAGAGATCCGCGAGTTGAAATCGCAGGGAATTGACCTGATGGGGATGAACGATCTGACGAGCACCGTGCGGAGTAGATTACCTGCTCCTCGTAGCTGGCGATTCGGGGTTGAAGGGTGGCGAGAGCGTCTTCGACGACGCGTTTACGTATATCATGGTCTGAGATGGCGCCAGATCCGATGCTTTTGACGAGCTCAGAGATAACTTGTCTGCCAGTGACGAGGCCGACGATGTCTGGGTTGGCGACGGCGTCGATGAGGACGTGGAGATCTGCGGGGAGAGAGGAGTGATCTGAGCGAGAAAGGGTTTCTGATATGAGTGAAAGGTAAGCTGGAGTTTTGTCCTTTTGTGCGAGCGTCGCGAGATGTGACAGTTTTGCTTCCATCGCTGTCGCGTCCAGCTTAAAGAGGGGGTGCATCGCCACCATCAAGTATTAGGCTAATTGAATCATACAAAGACCCCATTCACGGCCTAACATTCTGGGGGTGCATCGCCACCAGCAAAGCAAGTAAGTCACGTGAGAATACTAGTTTGAAGCCGTTTTCCCACAGCCTTCTATTTTCCCACAGCCTTCTACTTGGAGTGCCTTCTTCGTCGGCGACAACCTTGCTTGATTCAGGAGAAGGAGATTCGAAAGTCACGGCGAAATTTGAAGTTGATTCAAGGGGCGCAAGGTTTTTCTGTCAGCGTTTTGGAGGGATGAGTATGGTATGGGCAGCACATGATCCTCTTCACTCCACTTGGCAGTAGTCCGTGCGGTACAGCACGCTGTGCGACGCCTTCAAGTCATAACCAACAACCGTGGCACCGGTCACCTTTTCTGCGGTTTAAATAATGTTCATACGTGTACGTATCTTTTTAAGATCTTGCGCTGCGAAGCTTGCAGCTGGCCAGCTGAGCGCGAGCACTGGCGAGAGCGTGAGGCAGTGACATCGTTTACGTGATTTCGTCACGTGTGCAACGTTTGGGCCCTCGACAAATGACCTTGCAAGCAAGGTAATTCCGACTTCCATGCATTCTCCGTACGAACATTCGAGCATGCGATTTCCTCGGAAAAGGACTGTGATGGCATTTTCAAGTGTTACAAACGGACAAGGCAAGTGCTGTAACTTTACCGATTTCGGATACTGTCTCATCCAAGGCTTTGGAGGTCGGACACAAATACAAGGTCCGTCCTCGGATCTCTCACAATGTCCTAGTTTGCCTAATGCGTGAAACATCTGTAAGAGGTGTATCTTGATGTAAGAGAGGTCGATCTGCAGGAGCAGAAGGGTGGTAGGGCTGTCCTGCGGGAGAAGCCTCGACATCTGGGCTTGAGATGGGACTGACAACCGGCTGGCGGGATGGCCCTTGCTCTGGAGGGGGAGGGGGAGGGGAGGATAACCGTTCTTCTGGGACAGTAGTGTCGGGGCTGGTGTGAGGTTGGGGGCTGTTTGTCGGGGGTGGTGACGGGCGGTGTTGGAATGCCCGTGGGGGGCGAACCCTGGCGTGAGAGAGGGCGATCTTCAAGGAGTGGAAGGGTGGTACGGTTGTTCTGCAGGAGAAGCGATGTCTTGGCTTGGTTGTGAAGCAAGATCAAGGGGCCCCACAACTGCAACTGCAGCGACAGCATGAGTTTTGACCGCACAACCACCAAGGAGACGACAGTGTGTGCGGCATGCCGTTCTGTTGTGAGCACGAAATCACAAAGGGCACACAAAGTTTAGAACTTGCCAAGAAAATGCATAAATGCACCTGTATTGCTGAGGATAAAACGAGTAGCCGGCGAGGGGTAACGGATGGCGGGGGGGATGTGTGGTGATGGTTGAAGATAGAGGGAGATACATTGGACGCGCCGCTGGCCAAATGGCGCATAGAACACGTGACGCAGAGGGAATGGAAGATTCGTCATACCCAGGAGTCCCACGCTTCGGTAGCACCGTCATGCGCAGGGGTCGATTGGTCGACCTATATTCGATTTCCGACTCCGACTCGGCAAAACGGCAGGACCGAGGGAGCATGGTCGTACAATTAGGGTCTGTACATTACTGAGTGTAGTAAAG
>JBBPSB010000042.1:0-87194 GCA_038093375.1 Xerocomus brunneocitrinus | reverse complement strand
CGACCGAGACGTTGGACGGACTGCTGATTACCAGGAACGCATGCAGTACAAATTCAAGCGTAATTGGGGCGATTTTTAATGGGATATTCACCTGCGCTTGCGCCCAAGTCACACACATTTCTATACCCACCTCTGCTGTTGGCTCCCATGCTTGCATTTTCGGCTAGCTATATCGTGTCCGCGCTACCTTGTGGCAGTAGAATAACAAAAGGATTGCATTCCTGTGCAAGCAAAACAAAGCGGAAGACAGTAACAGAACACGTATGTACTAGTCAAAGTCAGGACGTAAGACAACAGTCTTTTCTGATTCGATTCGAGGTATCGCGGGCGGTCGCTGGTTTGCTCGTTCATGGGTTGGTGACAAGGAGTCGCATTTCGCGACTGCCGCAGCGATGGCTTCAGCAGCTACCAATGCCAAGGTCGCCGTTCCGAAAGCCGTCACGTCTATATCTGCGCCTAGCTTGAAGGGTGGCAAATCCAAAGGGGCTCGTGGCTCTGCAGGGATATCGGCAGCACCGTCTTCGCGTTCTGGATCAATAGTTCAAGAACATCACACCACGAAAGTGTCCACCAAGATGCACAACATAAGCATTGGAGGCTGGTGATGACGTTGAGACCGTCGTCCGAGAACCTCCCAGTGTATCTATATACAATCATTGTATTTGCTTGATTCAGACGGGATGAATCACAATTGTGCATTCCCCTAATTGCCTTGTTCGAACCACCATCACAGCACTCACTACCATGTCTGTCACAACTGCCCTCAAGTTTACCTTTCAGATGATAGGATACCTCACATGTTTAGCTGCCATGGTTGTTTCTATCATTCTCCCACCAGCATCCACATTCATCGCATGCTACCTCAGAATCAACAAGATGCTTCTATCTGGCTGGATTACCTGTGGCAGCGTTGTTTTTGGCGTCATCATTGTCACAATATCTGTGTCATCATTCTGCACTTCAATGATCTTCAGTAGATTATGTGCCCTACTCGCTGTTTGCATTAATCTAGGGGGTCTGCTTGGCACCCTTTCTTTGTTCCATTGCTTTGGTAAGCTTTTATCTATAATGAAATTATATGTTCTCATTATTCAAAGACATTGGATGGGCTCAATACCCACTCATTCCTCTTGTCATCACAATTTATCAGGGGATTCACATGGCCTTCCTCAAGTGTGTTCTAGCCAAGAAACGAGTGTTGGCCTTCCGAGCAACACTTACCGACCTCTTGCCAGCAGGATGGACAACAGGTAAGTTCACTTGGTTTCTTGATCATCTCACTGATTGAAGGTTTATTGCAGTGATCATGATGGGGCCTGGGGTGGACACCATGGAGCATGCCGAGACAATTCATGATGATGACAACGGTGATCAATTTTCTCTATTGGATTATTTTCGCCTTGTGAGTATCTTATTACTCATTGTCTGTCAATCACACTGATAAACCATTTTTTAGTCTGAAACTTTCAAGCTGCAGGTACCGAGTTACATGGGATATCACAGGATACCCACAATAGTGCCTGAGGGCGATTTGGCAGTAAACGACTCAGCAGCGACTCTAGTATAAACATTACTGCATTACTTCATTCGTTTTGTATCCACCACTTTTCAGTTGGCACCACTTGAACCGCGCAGTCTGCAAAGCTTGACTACTACTGGTACCTTTGTATACGACTACATCACCACCGCCCGTACTTCACTTTCATTAGCAACGTCATATTTTGACGAGGTGTTGATAGACCGAAGGCCTAAAACGCGATCTACCGCTATGGTCTTCGGGGCTGTTTCCGTTCTTCGAGTGTGCGTCCACGTCAGTCAAGGTTTGACGAGATTTATTTTGCGTTTAGGAGCTTGCTCACAGATTGGCCAGCCCACCCTGCTGAACATATATGATACATATTATTTACTTCTTCAACCTCGCCGCAGCCAGAGACACCCGATCTCTTCAAATACTACTCTGTCTCCATCGGTCGTGATCCCGTGAACCGATGGGGTAATCGCTACTCGAATATCGAGCCATATGATCGCACGCGCGTCGTAGTGGGCCCTTCCGAGAGGGCTTGCTTGGCTTGTGGCGATGGAAAGGGGCGGTATTTTAACGGCAGCTGGGTGAGGGAGTTGCACGGACAGAAATGGTGGATCGCCACGCAAGCCCCATTACGGGACACTGCACATGCCTTCCTCAGCGTCCTCAGTCAGCGCATAGGACCATCATCGGACACATCGTTCCCACAGGGGACTCGGGTACGCACTGTCGTGCAGCTCACGCTCAACTTCGAAAATGGACGTATCAAGGCTTATCCGTACTTCCCTATCACCGTCGGAGAGTCGATGACAATCGCACCAGAGCCCGGGATCGACGCGCAACCGTATATCGTGACGTTACAGGAGCAGACAGGGATCGAAGACGCAAACTGTGTCCAAAGCAAGCTGTCGTTTGTCTCCCAGGGCAAGAATCCACAGGACTCCTTTACCTTTACCCACATGTTGTACATCGCGTGGCCAGACCACGGAATCCCAAAGAAGACGGATCAAGCGAGCTTGTTGACGTTCCTCCGGCTGGTCGATAAAGTCAACAAAGGACCGCACGCTGATGGTGGCAACCATCCTGACCTACCGATCATGGTCAACTGCTCTGCGGGAGTGGGCAGGACGGGCACATTTATCGCGCTGTCGTCGTTGCTCCGTTTCCACAACCTTTTTGACCCAAGTTCGCCGAATTTCTCTCATTCTTCCGATTCGGCGCCTACCAGTTCTTCTCTGCTGGGTCCGTTATTGCAACTCGACCCAATCGCTCAGGAGATTGATGCTCTGCGAGAGCAGCGACCGGAGATGGTGCAGAGGGGCGAACAAGTATCATTAATATACCAGATACTGGAGCAGGCATTTTTGGACAGGTGACCATGGATGATTGACGTGCATAGACGTATGGATTTCATTAACTTGTGTGTGTTGTGGCAGTACGCTTGCCCAAGTTGCCAGCCTTTTACGGAGTTTTAAATTTGAACTCAATCATCTTCTCCTAACGATCATGGACACCATCCCTACTTCTCAGATTTGGGACTACTACGACCCCGAAGAACATAGCAAAATGGACAAGGAAGTGCTAGAGATATTGAAGAAATATGAGGAAAATGAGATGATACATCGGGAGAATCCATCTTGGGGGGACCTTCGCCTTGTGCTTCACGCGGTCGCTAAATGTGATCCCAAACTTCTTGATCCCAAGTTTGATGCACCTCTCCCCCACACCCTGAGGACGACTTTAAGGGATGCATGGAAGGCTGGGTCATTTAAGAGTGTTCGCATACTCTGTACGCACTGATTATGCCGTTGGGCTTTCATCTTTGGTCATCATCCATAGGTTCTCTTCAGGTTCCCAAAATCGAACGTGAGTTTCTCCGGCGAATGTCTTGTCGAGTTCACGTTGATTACTCGGGTTTTTGTCTTTACTCATCATCCATAGCAATTAAATGTGAGTTCGATCTTGGTCCGTGCTTACACGATTTACCCACACAATACTCAAGCACAGCTCGAGGCCCTTCGGGAAGCGATGACCCACCAGCCTTACAAAGGAAAATCTGTCGATGAGTTCATCCGTTATCTGGAACGAAATAACTCTGCATATGGCTTGCCTGGTCGGGAGTATTGTGGCAAGTTCTGCTCCATAACCCAGAGCTCTGGTGCAGGAAAGACGCGTTTACTGCTTGAAGTGGGTTTTTGTCGTTGTGTCCCTGACATCGTTGGCATATACTTTCCATGCAGCTCGGTAAGACGGATATATGCGTCTTATATATGAACATCCGATCCAAGGATGACAAGGGGTATCCTCCTTGCGATGATATACCCGCAAACTTTCTCACTCAGACTGAGCTTCTTACTGAGGAGGAATACGGTCTCCGTTGTCAGGTATTTTTCGCAACAGTGTTTAAATGCCTCGGAGCTTTTTTTGGGAAGGAGAAACCATTTGGAGTGCTTTCTGATGTGGATGATAAGAAGCGTATTGGATTCTTTGAGGATATCAAAAGGGAATTTGACGATGTAAGTGCAGTAGTGATTTTCAATATTTGTCGCACTCAAGTAAGTACAGGTCGAACGGGAAATTCTCCAGTCTTCAAGTGATATCCTGAAAGGGTACCTTGAAGCCATGAATCGTGCGAAGTGCTTTTCGCAAAACAACGCGGACTGGCCCCGGGTGGTAATTGCCCTCGACGAATCCCATGTACTGCATGAGAAGTTGAAAGGCCAAAAATATCTTATGGCGACTGTGTTACTCAGGACCATCAAGTCGTTTTCGGGATCTGAGGCGGTTTGGGTAGTGTTTGCTTCGACTATGCCAAAGGTTGCGGATCTCACGTCTCCTCGAGCTCTGTGTACGCAACATAATACTTTTTTTACTGCTTCTAACTATTCCAACAGTGCCGTCGGCTAGGGTCATTATTCAGGGAGAACTACTTTTTGCCCCGTTTACACAGCTTGGATGGGATCAGTGCACCCCAGTGCTTGAAGAGGTTGAGCTAGACAAAGTTTCATGGGGCAGTCATCTCATCCGATACGGCCGTCCATTGTATGTAGTGCTTCCTGTCATCGTGATTCGCGTTCACTGATTTACTCACAGATGGTGGTCGCTCAGGCATGCCAGAGTCGAAGATATCGTGGAGCTTGCTGGACAGAAGTTGTGTGCATCACCTACGTTCGAACCAGACAACAAGCATCACGCATTCGCCGTACTTGGTCAACGATTCGGTCTCGATATAGCTTTCGGTCACCGCGAAGCTGTCCGATACAATGACAGCTTCATTGCTAGCCATCTTCGTGTTTGCATCAAGACGACCGACGACCGGCTGTGGAGCTATACGACCTACCCTTCCGAGCCTATTGTATCAGCCGCTGCTGCTAAAATGCTTTACAAAAAAGAAGGAAATCTCTCCGTTGCTCTGGGGAAGGTCTCCCGTATCGCTAACGATGGTCTAATTAATATTAGAGATTCTGGAGAGCTAGCTAGCCGTTTCCTGTGGCTCCTCGCAAAGGATCTTTGTGCTCGACAATCCCCTGGGTTGATATCCCCTCCCCCTTCGGTGAGCGGTATGGTTCAGAAGGATCTTGAGCTTCTGTACTGTCGACTGGTCCCTGTTGTGAAATTCCTCGAGGTCGTCTTTGGACCGAAAGTCACGGAGCAGGTACCCGATATAGAGACGATATTTGAAGATGCATATATCAATTTCAGTCATTGGGTTCAGATGGAATACAACATCACGCGAGGTACGGATGGGGAAGATGATGTTTCGTACGTTACACCCACAAACTCTTGTTAAGTGAGATTGACCATGTTTAGTATTGAGGAATGGACGGAATCCCTCTGGGCACGAACGAGTGCCATCCAGTGCTGTCATAATCAGCCTGCAGTCGACAAAGTTATCCCGATGTACTTCAAATCACGGCCTCGTGGCAGCGCAATGTCACATATCCTGATTCAAGACAAGGCGCGTGACAGACAAGGGCGGAAGATTTTGAAGAAGATGAAGCGAAAGCACAAGAACATTGCTCCACAATATTCCACTGATCTACCTTATATCGCGATCCTAGCAGATCTTGGTGTGAAGGAGGAGTCTTCGTTACTCGTGTACGACGACGTCAGCGTCACGGATGATCCGTGCCTGCGTATCTATGCGGCTGGTCTGAATACCACGACGTATCCATTCCTGGAGGAGGACGTCGCGCAACGTTTGAGAGACCTCTACACCCGACAAGTTGCACCTCCTGCGCCCGACTACTTGAAGGGGTTGGAGGACCAAGTGCAATTTGGGTTTTCCAGGAAGAAATCCCATTTGGACCTCAAAAAATGAAATTGGGTTGGGCCGTTGTATGATGGAGTGGACAGGCGGGAGCTGAGGCTGTGTATGCTTAGTCAATGATCTTCATGTGACATAGTCACCAACGATGGTATGTACTTACTAGCATGACCACGAGCGCACTTAGCCCATGCTGGCTATAACCCGAAGCTGAGTGACAGCGCTACCCTAGTAACTAAGGCCATCAGCCAAACTGCTGCAGAACACCACACAACGTCGCGACAGTGGCAGTGGCCGCTTCAGACTACGTTCCCCGCTTTCGCCGGAACCCCCACCATCCCCACAGGACAGCCTCGTCGTCTCTAGACACACCAGAAATCACTCACAGCTATTGGACTGAGGAGACCACCCAACCAGACCACGCATCCACCAGACCCATAGACTCACAGAGCTCAGACTTGGAATCCGACGAACCACGTCATACGATACGCCCCTTTTCACCTCACCTCTTCCAGTCTCTCCTACCACCTTCGGCACCAGCCAGCCAGCCAAATCAAACCTGTCGCTCGACCCCCGTGATGTACGAACAAATCCAGAGGATGGTCGGGACTTGGAGAACCCTAAGGAATTTCTGAAAAGCGTCAGGCGAACCCTACGTGCCATACGCATCACCATGGACAGCGAGCGGGTCTCAGCGCTCGGCGATCATCTGGTCACTAGCTCCGTTGCGGATGAATGGTACTGCGATGTTATCGAAACCAAAGGAACTTCAAGTTGGGACGTGATTGCCAGGGAGTTTGACGACCGCTGCCACCGCATTGTACGGGCAGTGAATATGAGTGCAGAATACCAACAGGAGCTCATGGCGCTCCAGCTCACTCTCTCTAATTCCGTTGATTCGGCGCCTACCAGTTCTTTGCTGCTGGGTCCGTTATTGCAACTTGACCCAATCGCTCAGGAGATTGATGCTCTGCGGGAGCAGCGACCGGAGATGGGGACGAACAAGTAGCGTTGATATATCAGATACTGGAGCAGGCATTTTTGGACAGGTGACCATGGATGATTGACGTGTGCTACATACCATATAGACGTATGGATTTTATTACAAGTGTCCTTTGTCTTGCCAGCCTTTTGCGGAGCTTTAAATTTGAACTCAATCATCTTCTCCTAACGATCATGGACACCACTCCAACACTGCCTACTCCTAAGACTTGGGACTACTACGACCCCGAAGAACATAGCAAAATGGACAAGGAAGTGCTAGAGATATTGAAGAAATTGGAGTTACATCGGGAGAACCCATCTTTGGCGGAGCTTCGCCTTGTGCTTCAGGCGGTCATTGAATGTGATCCCAAACTTCTGGATCGCAAGGTTGATGCACCTTTCCCCGACACCCTGAGGACGACTTTAAGTGATGCATGCAAGGCTGGGTCATTTCAGAGTGTTCGCATACTCTGTACGCACTGATTGTGCCGTTGGGCTGTGGTCTTTGCTCATCATCCATAGGTTCTCTTCAGGTTCCCAAAATCGAACGTGAGTCTTCCCGCGAATGTCTTGTCGAGTTCACGTTGATTACTATCGGGCTTTCGTCTTGACTCATCATCCATAGCAATTAAATGTGAGTTCGATCTTGGTCCGTGCTTACAGTGCCTGCATATCTATGGGGCTGGTCTGGATACCACGACGTATCCATTTCTGGAGGAGGGAGTCGCGCGAAGTCTGAAAGACCTCTACACCCGACAAGCCCAGACATGCGGGCCATGCCACGAGCGTATAGCTCTCGCCTAGAAGAATTGATAATTTTTATCGAAGAGTGAATATGCCTGCCTCAGTTGGACTTACGGGCGCTTGATCGGCAGATTCCTTGCTGTCGCTCATGGTATGGCTACGAGGGTAAGGCCGAAATCTGTTGCTAATACACTCCAAAGTTTCGCTAGTGCAGCGACCAGGGCTAGATCTAAGATCGATGTCCGGCCAAAGGCGGCGAAGGAGGTCCAAATTCTGAGTTGGACCCAAGTCGATGTTGACACCGAGCGGCTCTTGGATGAGGAAGGGGTGCTGAAGGAAGGTCCAATAGATGACAACTGAAGTCCTAGTAGACCTAGTAGAATTAGGGCTGGACGGAGTAGTTATGTCTCACCAACGAACTCCTCCTCAATTGTCGCACGCCAGTTTTCAACTATAATCATGACCCACCCAGAAAAGTTGATCCACGCCATTACCATCCCCAGAACGGGCGGGCTAGAAGTCATTGAGAAAACCCAAACCCCCTTCCCAGAGGTCGATCCTCGTCATATCGTCGTAAAGGTAACGTCGTCCTGATCACCTTACGCGCAGCAACTGACCAGCAACAAGACTGAGTACCTTGGTGTCAATTTCATCGACACCTACTACAGGCAAGACCACCCATTAAACTTCCGATCTCATCTCACCAGCGATATAGAGAGGGCCTTTATCCCATCTCTCAATTCCCCTATGTCCTTGGTTCTGAAGCGGCTGGTGTGATCATCAGCTTGCCCACCGACGAGGCCGTCCTCAACGATCCTGATTACCAGAATCGTGGATATAAACATGGGGGCCATGTCACTGTTGTGCGTCTACTTCATAACCCCTATCCATATCATACCAACATCTTGTGCAGTTCGGCACTGGGGTGCATGCGGAATACATTTCCATTCCGTGGAACTCGGTCTATCCTGTCCCTGACACCATCTCTACTCGAGTGGCTGCGTCGGTTCTCATTCAAGGCGCTACTGCTGTCTCCTTTATGGAAGAAGCATACAACGTCCAGAAGGGCGACATCATTCTCATCCATACCATCGCAGGTGGTCTGGGCCTTCTTTTCTGCCAACTCGCCAAGTCTCGTGGGGCTACTGTTATTGGCACCACTTCCACCGAAGAGAAAGCAGCGCTCGCCAAGAAAAACGGTGCTGACCATGTCATCATTTACAAGAAAGAAGACACGGTTGAGAGGGTATTGAAGATTACAAACGGAGAAGGTGTCCATGCCGTCTTTGATGGTGTTGGTAAAGACACGTATGTTCAGTAGAGCGGCGGCTGTTCTCCATCGTTGACCTTCTGGTAGCTTTGAGGCGGACTTCAAGATGCTCAGAAGAAAGGGGACCCTCGTGTCTGTTGGAAATGCATCTGGTCCTGTTCCACCCTTCCCACCGTTGAAGCTTAGTGAAAAGAACCTGAAGCTTCTAAGGCCGACGTAAGGGTATGTGACTCTTGCTTGGTTCGCGCTTACGATCCATTTTTGAAGGTTAAAGAACTACGTGTACACTGCGAGCGAGGCATTGTATTACTCGAACAAACTCTGGAGCCTTGTGGAGAGTGGAACTCTGAGGCCAACCATATACAAGGATTACCCCTTCACCGCCGAAGGGGCTAAGCAGGCGCAGACGGATCTAAAGAGCGGAAAGACGGTTGGTAAGCTGGTGATCAAAGTCGAAGAGTAGATGTGCCGAGATCCAGTGCAAGTGTCACGAAGCAGTTCAATAGTGCGTGTATGATTTTGAATTCGATTTTGATGTCTGTAGCAAGCACTTGGCCAATGAAACACACAATTATGATTAGTGGATGTTCGGGAAGTGTTCAGGCTACGCGATCTGCAGCGGCGAGCTTGGTGTGCAGTTTCATTCGGCGCAAACATATCCGTTGCACGCCAGTTATCACCAGTATTGCAACGACACATCCCCATCGCTAAGAACGAGAAAAGGTACATACGCATTTCCTTCACACACCCCGAACCGGGCCGTATGCATATTGAAATAGGCTTCAGCCTCAACACCAGATTGCGTATTGTGTAACTACACAGATAGCGGTTAGACATTAGAAGTAACGCAAAGGGCAGAAACCGTATACAGTCAAGCATCGAGATGAACATACAGAATCCGTTGATCGAACGGGATTGTAATGGATGTACTGTTTGAAGGAAATCAACGATGGGGGAAACAACACTAACTCAGAGTTCCCGCATGATGATACAAAGATCTCTCGACACGTTCCGTCGTGAGCGCTCAGCCAAGGTATCTCGTAGCTTCCTGGAGAGTCCGCGAATATCATCTTTTGTAATTGACAGCGGGATGTGAACAGGGTCCCTGTCCACAAACAGGATGAGCGCATCGCAACCATACTCACTCGCATTCAAGATGATTACAGGTCCGCCCCTCGCTGCCTGCTGGAGATCAGAGAACAGTGGGGGGAGAAGGAAGTGTGCGAGACCGGGCAACTCGCGAATATTGGACACAACTCTTTGTATCTCCAAGTTGAGATGCCACACTCGACCATGCTGACCTGCACCAGGTGAATGAAGGGTGTTGCAAACGAGCGACGTCAAACGCGTGAACTCATCCGCCAGCACCTTCCCTTCTGTGCCAGATGCAAGGACTTCGTCCAGTGGGGATTGAAGCCGACCAAGCTGGCTCCAGAAAACGGCCCGACCTTGTTCAAGAAGCTCGACTGCTTTGTTCGGAGATTGGTCGCGAAGACAAGCTGAGAATGCATCAACTGCGAGTGACGATGCGAGAGTTGTGAGCACCGAAAGATGTTCAGGTAAGGATGGAAAAGTGGCGACATGTTGAACAAGTAATCGAAGAGTTGTTTCGTATGCAAGAAGGGTCGTGGGATGATGTAAATGCTCAGCTGCTTTGATCCATGCGGTGGCAGCAGACAGATCGGATGAGGATGTCATGTGGGAGACAAGTTGTAGTTGAGAATAAAGGTTGAACACCTCCTCTCGGACTTCTACCCCACCCACCTGTGTGAACCGGATGAGGAGATATCGAGCAAGATTGCTCGAAGGGATCGAACGGTCCGGGCACCCTGGTGGGCAGAGTGCCAGTGAGCCTCGGGATAGGTCAATCGCCTCATTAAGGTCGCTAATTACCCCCAGCTGATTGTACCGAGTAGAAAGATGAACAGCGAGGCTGTTCAAAGATGTCGAACGATCCGGGTGTCCTGTGGGCGGAGTGTTAGTGCGCCTCGAAAGAAGTCGATTGCCTTGTACCGAGTGGAGAGATCACGTGCGAGGTTGTCCAAAAGAGATGCCCTGGTGGGCGGAGTGCCAGTGCGCCTCGGGCAAGATCAATCGCCTCTTCGAGGTCGCTAATCCCCCCCAGCTGCTTGTATCGAGTGGAGAGATAAAGTGCGAGGTTGTTCAAAGACGTGGAACGATTCAGGTGCCCCAGTGGACATAGTGCATCAATGGCGTCTTCGAGGTCGCTAATTCTCCCCAGCTGCTTGTACCGAGAGAAGAAATGAACGGCGAGGCTGCTGTTCAGAGACATGGAACGATTCGGATGCCCTGGTGGGCGGAGTGCCAGTGCGGCTTGGGATAGGTCAATGGCCTCATCAATGTCAATGTCGCTAATGACCCCCAGCTGATTGTGCCGAGTGGAAAGATGAACGGCGAGATTGTTCAAAGACGTCGAACGGTCCGGGTGCCCTGGTGGGCGAAGCGCCAGCGCGTCCCGGTCGGCTTCATTCAGGTCATCTATTCGTCCGAGTTGCTCGTAACGCCGCCAGAGATGGTTTGCAAGCTGGGCCAAAGTGGGGCTACAGAGGTGAAGCGCCTCACGATCAAGGACAATCGCCTCCTCGAGGACAATCTCGCTGCTTTGCCAGAATTTGGCTTCAAGGAATTCTGCTCGTGAAAGTAGCTCTTCAACTGGGAAGCATGTCATTGTGGTGTTTCACATGCAGATAGAAATTGTAAGCACCATCTGGATTCATATGGGTCAGTAGGACAGAAATGTGGGAAGAGTTCTCAGTTTCTCCTTCTGCGTCTCCTCGTCACAGATATCGGAACCGCGCCATCCTGGGTGTGGTCTACACGTTCTTGGATCACTTGGTAAATCCTGATAAGTTCTATCCGAAGCACTCTGCGCGTTCACCACCATCACATACCATTCATCTTGATGATCGTGGACGTCGAATGGGGCTCTGAGCGGACGACAGGATCCAAATGTGATGCGTATCCGCATCTCGTGTCGTACCCTATGGCGCAGTCTCTGCAAACGACGGGCAGCGGCTCACCCAACTGTTGCCTAATCGCTCAGGTTGTCATAGACTCCGTGTGCTGGTGAGTTATGTGTGTACAATTTACAGATTTACACACAGCCACAGTAAATTTCGCCAGTTAACCCTTCTAGCTCGGATATCAACGAGAAAAGAACGCGGTCGGTCTAGTGACCCAATACGATGTCGCAGTGGAGGATCAGGTGGGCGAGATCCAAAAGGCATATCCTGCCTTCAAGTTGTGCGTGCTATTCTGATGATCACGACGGCAACTGACAGACACGACTAGCATCGGCGAGGAGTCTTATTATTCTACCGGAACACGCCCTGGATTGACTGACGACCCGACGTTTTGCGTGGATCCCATTGGTGCGTAAGTATATGCGCACTATCTCTCACCCTGGGACGTGAATGCATCCATGAAGACGACGGATTTTGTGGGTGGGATTCCCATTTTGCTGCATTTCTCTTGGTCTGATCCACGAAAAACGACCTATGCTCGGTGTGGTGTATGTACTGGTACAGTTTCCAACATTGCTTCGTAGTACTAGCATACCTACCAGAGCATTGGGGACCGAAAGTCGTAATTTACATCAAAGATGAAACGGCAAACAAGCTTACGGAGCTTCCGCCGCATCCTCTTCGATATCCACCAACTCTCTCCCCTCTTCCACCATCTCGCCCTTGGCACAGCTAATAGCCTTGACGACACCCGCGAACTCGGCTCTCAACACCGTCTCAGTCTTCATGCTCTCCAAAATGACGACTGCTTGACCCTTGTCGACGCGCTGGCCCGGACTCACGCGCACCTCGACAACTAAACTTGGCATTGGTGCACGTAAGGCGCCCTTGTGCGCAGCCGAGACGTCTCCTCCCAACGACAACAACCACGCAGGGGGTGGCAGCGTAAGCGTCGTTTTACTCCCATCTGACGAAAATATATGGAGTCGTTCCATCGAGTTCGGGGATGTCGATGCGGGCGCGCCAGGTGGCGGAGGTTGCGAAACAATAGTCGTATTCGTCGAGAACGCCGCGAGCGTTGTTGGAGAGATAAGACGCGCAGAGACCAACTTAAAAGTGGTTGGAGAAGGGCCGTGTACAGTAATGTCAAAGTGACCAGGAGAGGGATATTTGAGCGTGACGTTAACATGGGAAGTAGAAGTGCCGTCCTTGGATAGTGCGATGGTACGTTCGTAGACATCTCCAGCAAACCGACGCGCACCGAGCGACGACCAGGGGGTTTGAAGGGCAGACGGAGCCGTTTGATCTCGAAGGGCAACGTACAGCGCAGCCTGCGCAAATAGTTTCGGAGAGGGATCTGAAATTGGCGGGAACAACTCTGAATAATGTTTCTTGATGAATCCCGTCTCAACATCGCCTTCAATAAATGCATCATTGCCCGCAAGTGTTCTGAGGAACTCGATGTTGGTAGCAACACCGACTACTTTATATTCCTCCAGTCCTCGCCTGAGGATTCTCAAGGCCTCGGTTCGATCCCGTCCATGGACCACGAGCTTAGCTATCATTGGATCATAAAACACACCAATCTGAGCACCTTCAGTGAATCCTTGCTCAACGCGGAGAGAGGGTGTGATTGCAGCGGAAGCTTCGGGCACGCGTCGTGAAGGCTCACTTGACTCTGTAGCGTGAAGTGGTAATGGAGGCGCAAAGACGTGCGTGGGAGTTGGCGTAGAGAGATATAAAAGCCGTCCTGAATCAGGAAGAAAGTCATTTCGGGGGTTCTCCGCGTAGATCCGTGCCTCGAAGGCGTGTCCGACCAGAGGGATGGATGATTGTGTCAGAGGAAGTGGATTGCCAGCTGCAACCTATTTCCATACGTGAGTAACGACGAAATAACGTCGGCATGTAGGCAATACCTCAAGTTGCCATTCGACGAGGTCAAGGCCAGTTATCATTTCCGTGACAGGATGTTCGACTTGTAATCGGGTATTCCTAACGTTAAATGTCAGCTCAGGTTCACAACACAAAACTCCAAATGCCACTTGCATCTCCATGAAGTAAAATCTCGTGGAATCATTGTCAAAGATGAACTCCACCGTACCAGCACCGATGTAGTTCACTGCTCTCGCGGCAGCGATAGCCTTCTCGGACAAGTCCGCACGAAGTTCGGGGGAAAGACCTGGTGCGGGTGCCTGATAAGTATGCACGGTTAGATAGCCATTCACAGTGGCACTGATAAACTTCTCACCTCCTCTATGATCTTCTGGTTCCGTCTCTGCACCGAGCAATCTCGTTCCCAAAGACTGACCACCCCGCCTAGCGTATCTGCAAAGACTTGTACTTCCACGTGTCTTGGTCGCTCGATATATTTCTCGATGAGGACATCTGCATCACCAAATGCCTTTAAAGACTCGCGTTTGGCAGATTCCAGGGCATCCATGAACTCTGCAGGGGTGGATACGACGCGCATGCCCTTGCCACCTCCGCCGTGAATGGCTTTGATCAAAACAGGATAACCTGCAACCACAGGCTAGACCTCAGACTAATTCATCCGATAATCCTTCGTGGACTCACCAATTTTCTCTGCCTCAGCGGAGAGAAATTCAGGGTCTTGGTTGCTGCCGTGATACCCTGGAACACACGGCACGCCAGCAGCTTTCATCCACAATTGTTGGCAACGCTACAAGGGGTTGAAGATGGACGGACTGCAACGTACCAGACATGATGTTCTTGGATTCACTGACGCATTCCTTCAATCATCTCATTTCGGGTTGTTGCAAAGACATGCACCGACCTCTTGGAACCCATCGAAATGATGGCACTCGACGGTGGTCCAATAAATACGATACCTTCCTCTGCGAGCCGTTCGGCAAACTTGGCGTTCTCGCTGAGGAAACCATACCTGATACATACATTCTGTCAGAATAACACCAGAGTAAGAGGGACGGTATCCTACCCAGGATGGACGGCCTAACAGATGGTAGGGTTAACACAAAGAATTAACAAAAACATCACATCGAGAAATACAGGTACGAGACCAACCTGTGCACCACTCTTGTGACATACTTCAACAATCTTGTCTATGCGCAACTAAGGACAGCGTGTCAATTCACCACACCACCGAGCCTATGCAGATCAGACACTCACATAGCTCTCTGCCGAAGGCGCAGGACCAATGCAATACGCCTCGTCGGCCTCCAGCACATGTAACGATTGTGCATCTACTTCACTATACACTGCCACCGTCTTGATCCCCAGTTTCTTAGCTGTCCGAATTACACGACATGCGATTTCCCCTCTGAGACACGCATTCGACGCGTAAGCAAACTGACATACGTGACTGGGCAGACACACCTGTTGGCAATGAGTATCTTGTCAAAATGAGGCTTCCTGAACGAGGATGCTAGCACATGAACGTCAACACTGCGTGCGAGATCCGATGGGACTTCACTCACTCGAAGCAGCGGTCGCAAGTGCTCGGTGTTGGAACACGCCACTGGGACGAGCCAAAAGTCTTGTCTCGGATGGGATACTCCACATACTCGCGAGCGTACGCGCTTGCCCGGTTCTGCCGGGTGTCTTGGATGCATGAACGACGACCGACGCTTGTGTCGCTGCCTGGACGCGAATCCGGCCAAGAGAGCGTGTTGCAGTACGTTGTGTGGGTATCATCCTCAATGTCCAGCTGGTGATGGTCGCGGTCAAGATCTCACTCGCCAACCAAGTTCCTTCCGCTCATAGAGATCACGTGGTTCATTCATACTCAACCTCTTCCGTAGTACGGCGTTGGTGTCTCCTCAATCCTCCCCGCCTTGGCAAGCTGACCCCCAATTCCAATCGTATTCTGCAATAAATCCTCCCCAAGCAATCTCAACTGACCTGGCCCCCTCCCCTGCTGCCGACGCTGTGCAGGTGGAATCCCAAACACCGTCTCCTCCGTCATCACAGATTCCTGAGTAACCTCGTACCCACCCTCGGAATCAAAGCTGTCATCAAACCCATCCCCATCTTCGCCACCGGCTTCAAGCGCCCGCGCAAAGGGGTGCACCGCCGCCACGACATCGCCCAACTCATCCTCGCCCAGCGAATCCATCGAGTGATTCGAGTTGGACGACCCAAAAGAGTCATCTGGACCAGGTTCTCTGGAAGACGCCATGATAAAGGCTGTGGATGGTTGACTAGAATGAACCGGTTCGTCGTTGAGTGAGTCCGAGTCCGAGTCCGAGTCCGAGTCTTCATCAGCATCCGCGTGAAGGTGGGACCCGAGGTGGATCGCACTTTGGTCGTCCTGATTCAGATCGAACGTGTCCATTCCCTCTTGGTTGGGCGTATGGAGCTCGTCCCACATCGGAGGAGCAAGCATGCTACTTTCAGCGTCCGCTTGCGAAGATGCCTTCGAGTGTGAGCTTGATGCAACCGAACCAGCCTTGGAGCTGGACTCTGGCATCTCAAGCCCGACGCGACGCATCATGGTTGCCAAACTGGTATCGGTGTCGTTGCTATCCGTCCAAGAAGGATATGCGTGTCGCGTGTACCGTGACAGCGAGGGCGGACTTGGAATCGTACTCATCGTATCATCCTTGACTGCGCCAGAACCATACCCAAACGCAGGTGTTCTCATCTTGTTCGATACTACGCTGCTCGCAGATCCAAACTGGCTTTGCATGTCTCCCAGTAGATCTCGGCGAATACGATCCGCTGCCTCCTTCCCAGGGGTTCTACCAAGAGTGGGCAACATGTCTTTTCCGGGTGTTCGCCCGAGCGGTGGCAAAAGTCCGAGTCCAACACTGGACCTGGGCGCTCTGGCAAATGCCAACGTTCGCGGTGGAGACATTCCCTGCATCAAATCAACCGAGTCGTCGAAAGAATCGTTAAACGCGTCAAATTTCGGGTTCGAGTCCGACGCTTGTTTCATCAGAGAGGGTATATCCAACATGGACGAAGATGCAGATATGGATGTGGATGTGGACGAAGAAACGGCTGTAGGCTTTTTTGGCGTCCGCTCGTACCTTGGGCGACGAGGGGACGGAAATATATGCTCATTTTCCAGTTTGGACGGGAGGAAAGATTGCATATGTTTTGAGATGGCCATGGGTGTCTTTGGTTTGACCTTGAGTGGCGAGACAAATCCGCTTGTCGCATTTGCACGCGGAGTTGGCAGCGCGCTGCGAGGGATTCGTGAAAGCTCAGCATCTTCATGACCAGTCTTCGAAGCACTTTTCTCCGCTTTTTCTTGACCGGTAAATGGAAATTGTTGGACAGTGTCCTCCTCCTCGTACATGATGCTGTCCGTAAGAGAAGACGTGTATTGCTGCATGGAAGCTTCCTCCTCTTGTTCCCGCGCAAAGCTTTGAAGCTCGTTCTTGAGGCGGGCCATCGGCAAGTCGAGAGAAACACTCCAAGATGGTTGTTCATCCACACTTTGATCGGGCGCGTGCCCAGGACGTGCCGGGGTCGACGAGATAGCGTTTGTGGGCATGAACGAGCTCTCTGGAGTCACGTCATATGTCCCAGAGGTCATTTCAGAAGGCGCACGCGAAGGAGTGGCATATGAATCCTCCTCGGGCTGAGAGACGGACGGCGATTCAGAAGCTGCGATAGATGACTGGGACTCCTCGCCGTGTACGAGATCGCCATCTTCGAGCGTCGGTATATGCACTTGCGCAGCCTGCTCGTAAAACGACGTCCAAAACTAAACACGTGGTTTAAAAACCTCTGAGACAATGACTACGATGGATAATGTACCTTGGCTGCTTCACGAACTGGCTCTGTACCGAGCGCATAACGCTTCACAGCGGGCAACAATCTCGTCGACATGATATGCTGTATCTTTGAAAAATTGGCATCTATGTTCTTCCTTGATCATTCGCTGCTGGTACATGGCACACTTCGAGCCGCTCACCTGTAACTTAATGGTGATCAGCTGTTCGATCTGATCAATCTGGTCGTTTATGAGTGCGCTTGTGTCGACTCCTGGAACGACGATGGAGCTGGGGTCCACAGATGGTGTCCATCGCGGTGGGTTGGGCTCGATGGGCGTCGTCATCGTCGAGAATATGAGACGCGTGCAGTCACGCGTGACAGACGCGTCCGCTAAATTTTACAATAATATTGTGCTACTAATAACTATACCACCAGCTGATCGTGCTCAAAACATTCCCTCCCGCTCAGGAACCTGCAACGGACGCACAGCTGGACCGCTCGGCCGGTTCGCAGACCGCGGTGGTAGGGGCCCCGCTGCTCTCACGCTGTCACTAGATCTCGGAAGAGGTGGCCTTACGGGGGTTGAAGGGACACTAGTCGAATCACCCCGAGAAAGTGACGGCCGTGGTAGGCGGGATGTAGGTGTAGTGGGACGATTCACGACCGAAGGTGAAGGTGAGGGTGACTTGGGTGAATGCGGAGTTCGAGACAGGGAAGGAGGTGGGATCGCGAGTCGGGCAGCCACGTTCGAAGGGGTAGATATGAACAATGTTTTGGGATGTTGAGACAGAAGATCATCAAGGATGTAATGGAAGTCGAGGCCAAACTCTTGCAATAGCTGTATGGTCATCAATGAAAGGATGTACGTCAAACAGGCACACGAACCTTTCGGCTCTGGGAGTGGGTGATCTTGAGTGCCTCCTCAACAGTTTGTTGGTCCACATCCGAGCTGTACACTTGTTTCCTGAACATCTCAGCGTACAACTCAATCTGCTTTTTGGCCCAGTCAATGAAACCTAGGTTGCTTTGTGAGCAACCCCTTCCATCGGTTGAAAATTGGCTCACCAGAGGTCATTTCATGCTCTACGAACCCGGCGAGGAACCAATCTGCAGTGTGCTTTATCGCCGTAAATACAACCACCGCCAGATGGTGTATATAGAGGCCGACATGCCCTTCAAAGGTGATAGCTCGAATATAACCCTTGATCGCCGCTCCTCTGGCAGCCAGGAACGTCTCACGGGCACGAGCAACAGCGCCAAGACGTAGCAAATGGCCAACAAGCTCCACACACATGGATTTTGAGTTCTTTGGGCGAGCAAGTGCTTCCAGCAGGGCAGATGTTAGTGCCGCGACAAGTGACGACAGACTCGGGTGAGCCCGCGCGGACTCTGCCAGCTGGACAGCGCGGGGCCATGCACGAAGAGCGATTGCAACAGTCAAGTCATCCGAGAGCTCCGAGAGTGCACGTGCATTACGGTCGCTTTTGGCCCTCGCAGCGGCCTCCGCGGCGCCTGGTGATGACGAATTCGCAGCGCGAGCTAACTCCGTCATCCAGTCAGAAATGGGGGGAAGCTTGTCGAGGTTGAAGACCGCAGACGCGCGCTGGTTCGTGAATGTGAAAGAGCTTCCACGGAAAAAAAATGACATTGACATACATCACCCGAGTTACCACCTGCCCACAAGCTCTTCCTGCGCTCGTGCTCGCCCTCACGTTCCTTGCGCTTTCGAACTGCCAGTTCCTCTGCCACTTGGCGGAACTGCCCAAGCAGTGCCTTTTTGTCGGTGGGAGCATCGGTGCGATATACATGTGTCTCCTTGCCATGACGAACTTTGAAGACATTGATCATGCCTATGGGGAGTGAGAAGATGACCCACGGGATAAAGATGACTTACTAGCAGTATCTTTGGTGTCGAGGACCAACATTTCATTCAAGGGCCAGCACCTCTCTGCAACGAGCTTGCCCGACGATTCGGCAGCGTTGCTGCTCGCGGAAGTGGGAGCAACGGGGCCACCACCCCTTCTTCTCCTTGCAAGCAGGACGATATCGTCCAATATGACGAATCGAACCACACTGATGACTTTGTACGTTGCCGCATTCAACTCCCAGATGCCGTCCATTTCGGCCACGACGTGCCTGCCTTGGGTGGCGGGTGCAAACTTTGCAGAACCAGATATCTGCGAATGTAGTGTTTGCATCTGGGAGGCATAGAGGATGCGAAGATCCACGACAGAAGAACGGGCTGCACGTCTACGTTCTGGGAGAGGATCAGTTGCGTGACAGGGGAGGTACAAGAAAGAGACAGACCTGCGACGGAGGCGGATTCGTCAATATGCAAGAGAGAGGGCATGCTTTTCCATTCCTGAAGACTTTCCTTGAGTTCGAGCATCTCGTTCTCGAGAATGCTGATTTCTTTTGAGACGAGGACGAATTCGGCATAGCTACGTCATCCAGGGGGGTCAGTGGTAGCATCTGAGACGAGGTTACACCGACTTTTTGAAGACGTTGCGCTGCAGGTCAACAGCAGTATCGTCCTTGAGGGAGTGCAGAGAGGACTGGAGGGACTTGAGTTCTGCCTCGGTCGAGTTGGCAAGTTTTGCCTTGAGATCTGGCGAGGCTGCCCGTCAACAGACGACACTGGTGTCATGTGGGACGCACAGTTGTCGGGGTCAAAGTCTTCCTTGTCGAGAAGACGTTGGTCGAGGACACGGGGGTCCTCCTTGACTTGGGCAACGTCGAGCACGATTTCGTCTGGATCTCGAGGTAGCCCTGGTCTGAGACCGAGCGGAATGGTTGGCACGGCTGGTACGGAAGCCTCTGTTGGTGATGATATCTCTGCATATCTGAGTGACATGCGCTTCTTCATCTTGTCGTCTACGGTGGACTTGCGGACATTCTGCCTTGTCGAAGGGGCCTTTGCGAGCTTGGAACCATGTCGTTTTACAGGTCTTGAATCCGAGGGACGTCGTGAGCGGAGCGACTGCATGAATTGTGGTGGTAAAGCTGTGAACCTGGGCGAAACCTTGTTGTCTCTGCCCAACCATGTACGCCCAGGACCACTCCCGCCCAAACTCTTTCTACGGCCCCGAGTTTAGTGCACCGACACCGCACGACGCCCGCAGACAGCGCCAGTCCCACCCATCTAACTCGCCCGTACAACAGCCCGCCGACGTCGCGTATGACCCCGACGACGTCCCCCTCGGCGCACTCGACATACACCACCATGATCCAGACGACTTTTATACCCCGCAGTCCGTCGAGCAAACGCCAGTCCGCCCCATCCAGACCTCCCGCTCGATCCGTGCACCATCACCACCCCAGCCAAACGGGGCCCTCCTAGATCATTCCCATCTCCGTCCAGGAAACCAGGCATCCCTCCTCTCACACGACCGCACCCTCGAACTCTACCGCGCCAATGCAAAGAAAACACAGGATCCCGATCTCCAATTCGAGTTCGCCGTGTTCATGATTGACGCCTCAAAGACATACCCCATACCAGAGCGCACCCCGGGCAATGTGATGGACATTGAAAAGGCGATTGAAAAGAGAGAGAACCTCATCACAGAGGCACTCGCACTCCTTAAGCGTCTCGCTGACCGCGGTCATCCAGCTTCGCAGTACTTTCTCGCAGACTGCTACGCCAACGGTATCGGCACATACAAAGGAAAGCAAGACTTTGATCGTGCCTATCCCTTGTTTGTCCTTGCCGCAAAGCACGGTCATCCTGACGCTGCCTACCGTGCTGGCACGTGTTGTGAGAACGGCTGGGGTTGCAGGCGTGAATCTCCCAAGGCACTTCAATTCTTCCGCAAAGCTGCCGCCGCACTCCATCCAGGTGCGATGTACCGTCTCGGCATAGTAGAGCTCAACGGCGAGCTTGGCCTCGCTAAACGGCCCAGAGAGGGCGTCAAGTGGCTCAAACGCTCTGCGGAGCATGCTACAGCCGAGTTCCCACATGCGCTCCACGAACTCTCTCTCCTCCATGAGAAAGGCATTTACAACGTGGTCTTTGTGGATACCGAATATGCCGTGGAGCTCCTTGCTCAGGCATCAGAACTCGGCTACGCCCCATCGGCATATCGATTAGGGGAATTCTATGAGTATGGCAAACTGGGTTGTCCTCAAGACGCTGCCCTCTCCATTCACTATTACGTGCGTCCTCGGTGGTCCTAGTCATCCGTTTGTGTCATGCACTGATAAGGTGCCTAGAATATTGCTGCGCAGCAAAACCATCGTGATTCGTGTTTCGCTCTCACAGCATGGTATCTAGTTGGCTCGCCAGGTGTGCTTCCACAATCGGATACTGAAGCGTTCCTGTGGGCCAAGAGAGCTGCGGACGCCGGACTTTCAAAGGCGATGTACGCTGTGGGGTATTTTCTTGAAGTGGGAATCGGCACTCCGCCAGATCCCCAGGAGTACGTATATCTCATACATGTGTGTCTGGACTGACGTATGGCATGTAATCAGATCTGCGTCCTCCTATAAGAAGGCAGCTGAACTGGGCGATAAGCGTGCGCAGCAACGACTCAAGGGAAATCCTGCCCCTGGCCGGTCAGAGTCCGTTATCCTACGTGCGGAAGGATCGGACGGAAAGAATGCTACTACAAACAAGGATTGTGTCATTATGTGAAAGAGACAGCCTCGCGCTACACGTTTTTGTGGGTACGCTTCAGTTCCACCGCTCGATCGATACGTTTTCCACACGGACTCTTGTTTCTACGTGGACAGCGACATTAGAATTGTTTGACGTCTGATTCCATTATTCTCCGCTACGCCCACTTGCACGCATTCTTTTATTGACCGTACATCATCCCTATTTATTGGTGGTGTGTCACATAATGGCCTCACCCGCATCCTTGGCCCAGTGATCTACTTTGCGCATAGATATCCGACACACTTAGAGTACCCTTAGTCTATTCCATTTCTATTCGTCGTTTGAACATTCCCTACATGACTTGTAAATGACATTGTTGGGGGGATGGATATCTGGATAGTGTGCTTGGCATATGTAGTATCTAGGCTTGTAATAGTTTTGAATAACAGCATTAGATGCCTGTTTTGATGTCCGAAATCTATACCAACATCGTTGCATGCAGATGTACCGGCACATTTAGTTCTTCAGACTGAAATACAAATGCATGGCGATTCGACAACCGATCAAAAGGGCTCACGTACCTGGCAATGCATTCGATTTCAAAAAGAACGTCCTTGGGGAGTCGCGCAACCTCGACGGCAGAGCGCGCAGGCTTGTGGTCTCCAAAGAAATCGGCATAGACGCCATTGACGGTGCCAAAGTCGTCCATGTTCTTCAAGAACACCTGTCGTT
Organism: Xerocomus brunneocitrinus; assembly: GCA_038093375.1. Taxonomy (NCBI): domain Eukaryota; kingdom Fungi; phylum Basidiomycota; class Agaricomycetes; order Boletales; family Boletaceae; genus Xerocomus; species Xerocomus brunneocitrinus. Next base: position 64,391 of record JBBPSB010000042.1, on the reverse strand, counting down.
ATATGTCAACTACATGCACTGTGCACGACGGTCATTGTCGACACTCACAGTCGTTTTGACGACGCGACCAACGTCTGTGCCGCTCGCCCCGAGGACGGCTTCGAGGTTCGCGAGTGCCTGCTGGGTTTGTGGGACGATGCCCCCCTCTACGACTTCAGCGGTGGAGGGGATGAGTGGGATGCAGCCAGAGACAAAGACGAGATCGCCGACTTTGATTGCCTGCGAGTAGGGACCGATTGCGGCGGGTGCAGCTGGAAAACAGTGAGCTACAGGTTCGGTTTGGCTTTGAGACGTACAGTCGGTCGCGACGGGGGTCAACGAGGGGTGCGTTCCGGTCGACATTATCCTCGACGAGTAACGGGCAGCGTGGAGACGAAGCGACGATACGCTGGCGATAATCATCAAAGTTATTTTCGGTGGTGAGAATTAACTGTCATGTTGTTGGCTCGTCTCTCCAAACGACCGCCATCGCTTCCCATCTTATCAAGAGCCATGTCTCGTCGCGATTCGTCCACGTCGCAAGGCGAACGTGCGCCAAAGCGTCAGAAACTCGCTCACCTTACATCCGAGTCCTTCAAAAATGGCGTCTTTCTCGCCCCAATGGTTCGCTCCGGTGCCCGTACGCCAACCTCGGTTTACCCTGGCACACCAACTGACTCGTTCGAATTTCGTACAGTACCAACTCGTTTGACCGCCCTCAAACACGGCGCAACCCTCGTCTGGGGCCCAGAAATCGTAGACCAGGCCATATTACATACAGAACGCGTCGTCGACCGTAAGCACCTCACCTCACCTCGACCTCACCTCGACCTCAGCCCTCTCCAGCCCACACCGGCGTCGTCTCTTATCATGGCAAAACGCGCGCCGTGTTCACCACCCACCCGATCGAAAAACCCTATCTCATTTACCAAATTGGTTCTTCCTCCCCTGAAACTGCCGTACAGGCGGCTAAGACCGTCGTACAAGACGTCTCAGGCATTGATCTCAACTGCGGCTGCCCAAAGCCATTCAGCACCCATTCGGGGATGGGCGCCGCGTTGCTCACCAACCCTGATCTCTTGTGTGCCATATTGACAGCGTTGCGCAGGGAACTACCCCCTGAAATTACGGTCTCGGCAAAGATTCGTCTCTTGCCAACGCAAGAGGAAACAAAAAAACTCATCGAGGGAATCATAAGGACTGGCGTGAGTGCTTTGACAGTTCATTGCCGGACAAGGAACATGCGACAGAGAGAGGCTGCGTTGGTGAATAGACTTGGAGAAATCGTCGAGTTCGTTCAAGGACTTGGTGTGGATATCGCTGTCATCGAGAATGGGGACTGCAAAGGATGGGAGGATGCCAAGCGGATAAAGAAGCTGACTGGTAGGTGGGATGCTTGGGGCGTATCTCGGTCTCATCGTCTCGATAGGGGCATCTTCCGTGATGATTGCCACTGGTGCTGAATCAAATCCAACATGTTTTTCTTCAACGCCACTCATAGACGTAGAAACCACGCTTATACCGTCGTATTTGCGACTGGTAGGTCGATGCTTCCACGTGATTTTCTGCATCTCATGTGCTTGCAGTCAAGATACCTAGACAACCACTGGGCACTTACCAAGTTCTGCGTCAGCCAATTCAAAGCCCCTCGCACGCAACGTTCCAAAACCGAATCGCACCAATTCAAGACCCACATCGTCGCCGCAAAAGGGTACGACGAACTCACGGAACTCGTCGGAGAATGGACTGGAGAAAAAGACTTTGCCGACATTGTTGCTGCGATCGAAACACGCCGGCCGAGGCCACTCGCGATCGAGGATTTGCCGACGGACCTTGACGCTGCCGAACTGGAAGTAAACGGTACGGGCGGAGTAGACGCGGACAACGCCGCGGCGGAAGAGCTATCCATCGCGACGCCAACTCATCGTCCGAATCCAGAGCCGCCGACGTTGTGTGCGCCGCTGGGACCGAGCACATTGCTACGCATGCCGCTTCCTGCGGTCATTACTGGGAGTGACGCGATCACGCCATCTCCGACTCCCAAGCCCGTTTCACCTTTCAGTTTGCCACATTGATATTGTAGTTTCATCCTTGGTTGTTCGTTACGTTACTTAAATACTGGTTAATAAAGAGGTGTCGGCGGGATAAAGCAGTTTGATGCGGAGCTAGCGGAGTATGAAAAAGAGTACGGCGGCAAAACCGATTTTTCAGGCTCAGATGTCACGGCAACGGCTTATAGTCGGCATAAACGTAGCACGTACGTGGACGTACAAAGGTCATCTCGGCGTGATGTTTCGGCCGTGCGATCGTCGGATTTGACTTTACACGTAACCAGGGCATTACAGGGGCATTACCGAACCTGCGTTGCCTTGTCTTGACTCTCGACGGTTTCAGCGTGGCCATTGAAATCGACAAGTCTTCGAGAAACTTGAAAATGTATAGAAATATTACAGATTTATCTATCTTTCATTGTTTTAAAATGTTGTGTAGCCACAAGGAGGTGTCATTTTGCTAAAACAGGGGTTTGCTGGTTCTGTGTGAGGTCTACCTTAGTTGAAGTCTAGAATAAACAATAACCGTGCTCCTATGCCGCGAGGTCGATCAAAATTACGCCACACGACAGATATGATTGTAGACATACCCGTGATCCTCGGAATGGAAGACGCGTCCGATGTCTCGAGCCCATTCACAAGCGAGCGGCGATCTCGTATGACGTGCAGGGTTCGGAAGAAACATATCAACCGCCGGCGCGATAATCCGTCATGATCCCCATTGTCGTCAACGTTCTTTGAAGAATCATATCAGGAACTCCTAGGTTAATTTGGTTAGAAGGCATCCGAACGCGAATAGGATGATGCTTGGGAAGAGTATAGGGGAAAAGATCAACAGGAACAATTGGCTGAAAATGTAAGAGGCGTGAATGGAGGCAAAAATGCCTGATCTGAAAGCAGACAACCTTTCACGGATTATTCCGCACTCCCGAATGACTATGTACGTGACTGCTGCTGACAGTGACAAGCGGGCGGGCAACGATGACACCGACCGATCGGATGCATGGAAATGGGTGGCGTATGTCAACTGTTCGGAAGAGAACAGGGTCGTGCCTCAAGCCCCTCGAACTAGACGACGGAATTATTGGCCATCCGAAGGTGGTGGATAATTTGACTGTACGAATAGTACAAATCTGCCGAAAAGCGGACACGCACAAGTTAGAGTTTTGACCGATCGGGAGCTGGACGAGCTGTCATCTTACCCAACTGGCCATCCGAGCACTCGAAAAACGTCTTTCCCCCTGTTCTTGGCCATGTTATCCTAAGTGGAGTCATCGACCATCGACCTTAGTAGCTTATGTCAGTAATACAACAGAGAAAGGCGAACAAACGAAATGGATGATTATGAGAGAAAGAACTTGCCCAAGAACAATTCTACCCATTCATCCATTCTTGGCTACAAATCGACGATACCAGTACGTTTAGAGATGAAACGGGTTCCCAAATCGGTGGTATAGCTCCTGAAGATGCTAACGATGATTATCGCACGAGCATCGTCCCGCGAACAAATCTTGGTTTCATTTCACCGTTGCGAAGAGGCACTGTGAACGGCAAGCGTGTCACGGAAGGAATACTATCAATCATAACATTACCATTGTGTTGGATGAATTTACCAGCTATACATTAGACTGCTAAGAGAATAGAACCTCGTCACCCACCGAATCTGCCAATGAAAGCATATCATCGATCCATATATCCTGAATGGTATTCTTGCACAAACGTTTTGCACGAGAAGGACATTGGAATAGGTTTTGCCGGCACAGCCTAGACTGCCATAGCCAGAGAGGAAATTTCTAAGTTGGATAATTCAGTTCGGCAGAAGGGAACCAGAGTGAACCACATGCTTGGCTGGCATAATCTATGAGCAGAAATTTTGAGCTCGTTCATACGTTCACATGACAAGGTCTTGGAAGAGTATATAACAGCCGGGGAAGACGGAGAGTGTGATATAGCGTAACAGAATGCGGGATATTCAAGCCGCTCGTTGACCGCCCCTGAATCGACGACATCATTTTCATCATTTGGCACAGGAAGGTCAAGAATTGATGCGCAAGATGTCGAGTTCAACGACTGCGTAGGTATCATGATGATATTTCCATGAGGAAGCGTCCACTTCTGGGGCCCCGCATCCCTGTGGAAAAAATGAACGTGGGTGACAATGTGCCTTCCATTGGAACATGAGGGCGCAACGCGAAATCAAAATCGCCACCCTGAGCCAGGACATATATAGTTAAAAAACTCGGACAGAATACGGGAACATGCCTCGTTGAAGGAGAGATACGGGAAAACGTTCCTCCGAGGTTCCGATTCAACTTTGCGAAGGACGTGGTTTGGCGAGTGAGATACGTAAGGTTTTACGCCACCGATGGCAAAGACGCGTGCCTTCGGGGGTGTCGAGTGGATTGGTACGTAGCTAGGCGATCCTCGTCCTCCGATGCGCCTGGAAGGTGCTGGTGACGTTGACTGGTAAGCGAGACGTGGGCACCACGTTTCAAGTCGCTCGAGCAGCTATCAGACCACTTATCGCTGTGCCTTAACCGAGCCGCCGTAGCGCCACGGATCGTATGCGCGTTGGGGCGTGCCTTCGCAACGGGATGGTAACCTGGTTCAATACAAAATTACGAGCATCTGGGAAGACAATGGGGTGTGAGGTGAGGCTATACCTGGGTCGTTTTGGATGAAACGGTTGGTTCATTGAACTTGTACTTACTTAGGTTGGCACGTGAGTGTTATGGGTTAACCCAAATTCGGAAATGGTGCTCTGCCTTATTACGGACTAGGACTAGTTTGCTTCCTTGCCAAGTTGTCTCACCCAGAGCGTCTCGCGGTCTACCCTTCCTCATCTTTCTCGTCGTGCCCCAACAACGTCGATGAGCATCCCCCTCGTCCCAAACCGCCGCAGATCCGCGTCCGATCCCTTCTGGGCCGCCCTCCAGCCACCCGCAAACGAGTCTCCCGCAGATCGCGACCGCAGGCTGTTCGAAGAACTTGAAGCCAAGCGCGTTAGTGATGGCATCGACGAAATGCTCAAACAAGAGCGCAAAGATTTGCGCATGAAGCAAGAGATAAAGATACTCCTCCTCGGCCAGAGCGAGAGTGGTAAGAGCACAACGCTCAAGCGTGAGTACTTCCCCCACTGCGCACCTTTCCCACTTGTCCCGTACTTCATTGCGTAACTCTTCCCTTTCCCTGATTCTTTCGTCACTGCTCATCACCTCATTTGCTACCCAACTGCACGCATGTGCCAAATCCACAGAACGGACAGTTTGCATATCTTAAGGCACCTATATACACCCTTAATGGTTTGGTGATGTCGTCTTTATCTTTTTATCTACCTCCCCCTTCATCTCCGAGTTTCCCACTCGAAAAAGACGCTCATAGTAGACACAGAATTTCAGTTAATGCATGCCCCAGCGACGTTCCGCGCTGATCGTATTGCATGGCGCGCTGTCATATACTTGAACCTCGTCCGCTCCTTACGCAGGCAAGCAGGCAGTTTCGGTTTATCCAGTATCATATTGATTGATACCCTTCTCTTAGAATCTTGGACGCCATTTCCCCGGATACCGAAGATGATGACCATGACGAGGTCGATTGCACACCTCGCCTGAGGCTCAGCCACCGCCAATATACTCAGGTTCCCAAGTATGAGCAATATCGACGGGCACTTGAACCTCTCAGGGAGCTTGAGGAGAGCCTGATAAGAATGCTCTCTTCGCCTGACGAAGACGAGGCGACACATATGGAGCCTGCAAGACCCGACTGGAACTATGGGTCAAACGGTTCTAACACCCAAGTCACAGTTACCAGGAACGCTCGACCAAGTCCTGTCATCACCATTCCCATCTTTCGTCAACCATCTTTCCCCATGTCTCCCGCGTCACCTCCTACATTGTCCCCCGGAGCATCAAGCAGTGGCTCTTCTAGGTCGAAACATTCTGAAGTTAGCGTTCATTATAGGTCTAATTGGAAGAAAGCCTTTTCTCTCGGTAACCGGATCAAAAGCCCGAAAAGTGCACATACAAACGAGGTCGAGGGATGGTGGGACGACCCATCGGATCCCGTTCATTTACTCAATGCATGTGCCCAACCAATGCTAGCTCTTTGGAAAGATGCCAGCGTCAGACAACGACTACGTGAAAAGGGGCTCAGGGTAGAAGAAAGCAGTGGATTGTAAGTCACTTTGCATATTTATTGGATTTTCTCCGATTGATTGCCACTAGTTTCTTGGATGAGATCACCCGCATCACTGCTCTGAGATACTTCCCAACTGATCGTACGTGCTTCTCTTCTCGTAAAGTGACCATCTGGTGAGACTTGTCCGTCCTGCAGAGGACGTCTTAAAAGCTCGATTGAAGACCATGGGTGTTGTCGAACATACCTTTGTAATTCCCGATGTCCACCGCCGTAACATTGACTGGAAAGTATATGATGTCGGTGGTGCACGTAATCAACGCCACGCATGGGCCCCGTACTTTGAGGATGGTGAGCTGCGGAACAACTGGTCCTTATCTCCTCATCTGATCTACAATCAGTGAACGCAATCATATTTCTGGCGCCAATCTCGGCATTCGATCAGACCCTCGTTGAGGTAGGAGAACCGGCTTTGGGTATTTCTCTTCCATTTATGGTGCCTCGCATATAGGATCCCAAAGCGAACCGATTGGAAGACTCGTTTTTGCTGTGGAGATCTATCGTTTCTAACAAGTTGTTGACGGAAGTCAGCATCGTACTTTTCTTAAATAAAATCGACCTCTTGCAGGTGGGTTACATCCATACTTCGGCCACTTCTCGACTCATCCTTGTTTTTGTTAGGCAAAACTAAAGTCTGGTGTCCGCCTTAGAGACCACCTTAAACAATACGGCGATAGGCCCAACGATTTTGAAAACGTGTCAAAATGTGAGCGTTCGCTGTCTATCATGCTGACCCCTCGTTCACATCCTTTGGAGACTTTCATAATAAATTTATGGCGATACACCAAGAGTTCTCTGTGAATAAAACCAGGGAAATCAGGGGTGTGTAATACTATCATCTGCGCGTCTTTTGTCTGACAGCAGTTCAGTGCACTTTACCTCTGTCACAGATACCAGACGTACTTCCACAATCATTCAAAGAGGTAAGTAGGTTGGAGCAATCACATATTATCCGCTAACGAGGGAGTTCGTACAGTGCGAGAAATCATCATCACCAACAATCTGAAAAGGATGCAGTTCATGTAAACCCATATCTTCATTTCACTGTCAAGCTTGCTCCAAGTCGTGGTTTGTGTATTTTATCATAGGATATCCTATAATATTTTCTCTGGGCTTTCTTGCTTGTATCCATGCCCTTCTTCCCCAAGAAACGACCGCATTGTTTTTTTAACGTGTTTCTCATTGTTAGCCACCTCGCTTGTGTTTTCTATATACGCATATTTATCTAGTAGTTCGTAATTTTGTGTTCCAACGGCCATGCATCATATAGACCCTGAAGCGGTGCTAGGCGACGGTCAATGAGAGGTAAAATACACATTGCATTGATAGTATTGCGTTGTGTCAATGACCTCCTTGAGTTTCACCTCGTCAAGAATCCTCTCCCATGCGAGCTGGACACTGTGGTGATCGAGCTTCTCCATCACTTGCTTCAATACTCGCAGGGTCAGTTTTTGGGCTTCCAGAGGAGTGATTTGCTAGAACAAAGTCAGCCAAGTCATCTGTCAACTTGTTAGGCGACTAACTTGTACCACTTGTCCTGAAGCTCGCTTTGTGCAGCTTCTGAACCGGATCCGGTCGCTTTTCCATCGTATCGCATAAACGTTCCAAAAGGATCCGTTATCTAGCGTGGCCTATCCGTCAAACACGGTGCAACATCAACATGCCATCGCGTATAAACACTCACAGCTGCAGACCCAGTTCATCGATACCCGCGATCAACAAACGGCCGACTCATCATCGCCTCCTCGTCGTGCACGCTCTCGCCAAACCGGAGTGCGAGATCACACAGTCTGCGTGATGCCCTCGACCTTGATCTGTTCGTCGTACGTGAATGCGTGGTTGCGGCCTGTGCGGTGACACGGGGATGGTACAGGCGCCGGCGGTGAGGCCAGACATGGCGCATCCGAGTTGGCGGTCGGTTTCCATGATCTTTTCGATGGAGCTGGATTCGAGGAGTGGGGATTAGACGCGTTTCTCGGGACGGCTTCGGAGTTAGAGATGACGGTGGCTGGGGTGGTTACTAGTATGATGGCATATTCGAAGTACTCGCTGGTTAGGTATCCATCTATGAAACTGCGTGTAACCCACAATGAAAACTCACAAAAAGGGCTATGAATAAGTATGCAGATGTTGCTGTGGGGCGAACAAGAGGATTGGGCCTGCAAATGAGTGGCGCGCTGTTGGGCGAGCAAGTAAAGGGGGTACCTGCAACTCAATATGTCATAATGAGTGATTCAACCTGGCTCTTTTTTGTGGAGTCTCGCGAGTATAATCATTGGGGGCGTTTGGACTAGACAAAGCAGGATTGTTGCGTGGTGCTTTGTCAGGAGTCCTGACAAATGGGGACGAATCAGGTTGCAGCCCCTAATACAGCCATCTTATTTGAACCACCAATACATTCTATTCCACGGCCCTCTGGGCATCCCTGGACCTGCCTATTGCCAGTCGTTTTTTCTTGTGATCAAAGTTGCAACAGGGGGTAATGCAATGAAGAAGACTTATTTCACAAAAGCATGCCTAGCGAGGGGCCTGTGGAGCTCAAATTTGCTGATGAATCTGTCTGTTCACAAACACTCGGAATACATGGCATTACTTATTTTGGTGTGACCTTGTCGAATCGCCCCCAGTGTGTGTGAAATTCCATGGCCCTCTGGGCAACCCTGGACCTGCATATCACCAATCGTTCTTCCTCAATAAAACAATTGATTCCTAGAGGTGGAGGGTAAAGAGTAGGATTGAAAGTAAACAAAGCTAGACATATGAATAAAAGCAAAGGCTTATTAGCGTCAAACAACATATTCAAAAATAAAATAAGACCCACGAGACAATCTTAAAGGGAACAAAACTAGAATTGAGGTAGGTCAAGGGTCCGAAAACTCACAAAAGCGAGAACAAACACTGGATATAAGATGAGGTAGGAGCAAGGGGCCAGAGGAGTTCGAAAGCGGAGCGCAAATGAATCAGTAAACATGGCATTTCTTAATTTAGTCAAGGTCTGTCGTATCACATTTTAGGATTTGAGACCTGGACTCCTTCAGGTCTAGGAATATCATGTCCATCACATCTGTCTTTTACACAATAGCATGTTTATTTGCCATGCTTCTGGTTATTTCCTTCCCATCAATATCCATCCTCATAGCCTGCTACCTCAAACTTTGGCACACAACACTGTTGAACTGGATCACTTATGGTAGCACCACTCTTGTTATTGTTCTATTTGCAATAACTACATCATCCTTATGTGCTTCCATGGCCTCTTGGATGCCTCTCTACCTTGCCCTTTGCCTCAATCTGGGGGCTGTTGGGTGTCCTTGTCTTCAAATCAGCAAAACACCATTTTTCTCACATAATGTTTTTGCATGCCACATTGCCATATATACCTATGCCCTCAAAAATTTGCACAATAGTCTAACATTATGTAAAGATTGACTGAAAAAAAACATAAAAAGTGATTTGCTGATGTTTAATCCATTGCTTCAGTAGTAAGTGTCAACTTGTCTATCATGTGATTTTATACATTGTGACTCTTCTTTACTTAAGATTCAGGTTGGGCCCATTGCCTACTTTTCCCTCTCACTATCACTCTTTATGAGTTATTATATGTTGCTTCACTCAGGCACATAGCAAAGGACCAAGTGCCAGGCTTGCAAGCTGCCCTTTCCAAGTACTTGCCTATAGGATGGATAACATGTATGTCCATTCTATTCATCAATTATCTCAATTTAACAGTTGCTTGTTCAACCTTGGTAGTGATCATGATGGAGATGGAGGCTGAGGCTGAGGCCATTTTACCATTACAAATGGCATCTGAACACGAAACTCATGACAACGACAACAATGGTAACAATTTTTCTCTGTTGAACTCTCTCCACCTTGTGAGTATCTCACTCATCATCTGTCAATCATGATTAAACAAATTTCAGAGTTCTGAACCTTTCAAGCAGGTATCAAATCACAGAGGATATCAGAGGATACCCATAACACCACCTGAGGGCAATTCAACAGTTCCGAATGACTCAGTGGACACATTAGTTTAAGTGTTTCATTCATTTTGTATCCATACAACTCAGAATGTAGTAAAGGGACTCTATGTCTGGCAGAACAATCATTGACCACTTAGAGAACTACCTTCGACTTTTGCATTCACCCTAAACCAGGCCATATAGCTATTTTAATACATCATATACTGATAACTATGGTGCTTACAGTGATACATCCACAACTGTAATCCTTAGTTACAGAGCTTGGATATATCCCAAATACTATAGATCCTTTTATAATAGGAAGATTTCTTTTTACTGATTCTCCATTTAGCCCCTGACCCCTTTCCCTGACTCTAGGCACATTGGTGTGAAGATGATTATGTAAGCATCAAAGAAGTGATCACCAAAACAGGTCACTACTTCTACTACACTTCCAATTTGGAAATCTCCTTGATTATATGTTTCCCCCTTGTTCCATTTTATAGGACTTCTATTTGAGTATTTTGCATTTTTGATAATTAGCATCAACTGATCACTATATAGATGTATCTACATACATACACCCACTATGTGTTGTGGAGGATGTGGAGGATACAATAGTGTGTTTTTGATATGTTTCAAATTCTCCTATGTTTCAAATTTGTTTCTCACACTTTTGATATGTTTGAATCACACCTCCTGTCTTCAATTCTTCATAAATGAGATTAGGAAAGTGGTATCCAATATAATATCCATAGAATATGATTAGATAGTTGCCCTGAGTAGATATGTCATATGTTATTTTATACATCCCCAACATTCAAAAAAAAAAATTCAAAAAAATTCAAACAAAAAAAAAACAGAAAAAGTGTAGTAGAAGGATTCAGAGTGCCATATAGAGAGGGAAAGGTGATACAAGATTAGTAATATCCTAAATACCTCCACACTTTGGTGAAGCAGCACAACCAGTTGTACAGCTTCCCAGAGTCAAAAAGAGGTAGGGAGATGAATATAATATATCTTCTTTAGTTCTTGTCCTTGTTATTTGTGTCTTTGATATGTTCTAGATATATATAGGGGGGGTGTGGGGATGTACTTTCTAGTTCCATAACTTAAAGGGATCCAAAAAGCAAATATGTTTTTTATTTGTATCATATGATCTCATCACAGCCTTTTAACAGGTCTCAGCAGCTATGTAAGTGCTTGGGACAGTGTATTGCAGTATGTTCACCATATATCTATACTAGGGTAATGCAGAGTGCAAGGGGAAAGCAAGAGAACAAGGGGAAAACATATAATCAAGGAGATTTCCAAATTGGAAGTGTAGTAGAAGTAGTGACCTGTTTTGGTGATCAGTTCCTGGTGATCAGTCTGCTTCTTTGATGCTTACATAATCATCTTCACACCAATCCTGTGCCTAGAGTCAGGGTAAGGGGTCAGGGGCTAAATGGAGAATCAGTAAAAGAAGTCTTTCTATTATAATTATAAGAGGATCCATAGTTTGGGGATATATCTCAAGCCCTGTAATTAAGGACTACAGTTGTGGATGTATCAGTCTCTTTGTGATAGCAGTCTCAGGATATATCACAATAACAACAGGTGGTGCCTAAACATCGTGCGCACAGTGGGCACGCTCGTGCCAGGACCCTTACAATCAGCGAGCGCAATTTCCGCATTAGATCGAGGTAGGAGAACCATGTTTCACTATTTCTCTTCCATTTGCTATGCCTCGCATACAATCCCAAAGTAGACTCCTGAAATGGTGCTCTTTGACGTGCATGAGAATGAAGGCGACAGCTCAGCGAGAGTTGAAATATACATTCCGTTGATAGTGTTACATTGCGTCAATTACCTCCTTGAGCTTCACCTCGTCTAAAATCTCGAATCCTTTCCCACGTGTAACTTGTGCGAGCTGGACATTGTGGTGATCGAGCTTCTCCTCCATCACTTGCTTCAGTACTCGCAAGGTCAGTTTTTGGGCTTCCAGAAGAGTAATTTGCTAGAACAAAGTCAGCCAAGTCATCTATCAACTTGATGGGCGGTCACCTTGTACCACTTGTCCTGAAGCTCGCTTTGTGCAGCTTCTGAACCGGATCCGATCGCTTTTGCATCGTATCGCATAAACGTTCCCGAAGGATCCGTGTGATATCTAGCGTGGCCTATCCGTCAAACACGGCGCAACATCAACATGACATCGCGTATAAACACTCACAGCTGCGGACCCAGTTCATCGATACCCGCGATCAACAATGCGACGCCAAACGGCCGACTCATCATTGCCTCCTCATCGTGCACACTCTCGCCAAACCGGAGTGCGAGATCACACACGGCCTGCGTGACGCTCTCGACCTTGATCTGTTCGTCGTACGTGAACGCGTGGTTCTGTGCGGTGACGCGGGCATGGTCGATCATGGTACGGGCATCGGCGGTGAGGCCAGACATGGCGCATCCGAGGTGGCGGTCGATTTCCATGATTTTTTCAATGGAGCTGGATTCGAGGAGTGGTGATTGGACGCGTTTCTCGACGGCGAGGACAACGCCTTCGGAGGTGCAGACGCCGACGGTGGTCGAGCCGAGCTGAGGCGGGAGATAGGTTAGTATCTTAGCCAAGAGGATCTAGAATCATTGATTACTTTGATGGCTTCAATAGCATATTCGACTGAGTAGCTGGTTAGAGTGGTTGGGTCATAGGAAGAGATGGCGTAGCCAACCTTGAAACAGACGACCTTCAGGAGAGAAGGTATTTACACCACGATCTGGCAAGGCAACCAGGTGATTATGATGAATCATTGGCAGGGAGGTCTCTTACCGTATTCTGAGCGCGTCAAGAACATGATAGAAGTCGAGGCGAAGCGTTACTGAAGGTCAATGACGCGTCGCAGGTGTGCCCATTAGCTTTTCCGCACGGCGTCCGTGGGAACGCTATGTTACATAAGCGATTACGTACATCACAATATTGCAGGCCGACTCTGATCATGAGATTTTGACATTTACAAAGGTAAATGTTACTGTGGTTCTTATCGATCGTCGAGCGCCGATGTTGCATGGCCCGTTACCCGATTTCTACAGCCTACTTCAGATTCCCCGAGATGCATCTCCCAGCGACATCAAGATCGCCTACCATCGCACTCTGTTACGTCTCCATCCCGACAAACAGCCGCGCTCACGTACCCACCTTGACGTCGATATTACGGTGACTCTGGCCGTGACACCGCCAGAGGAGGTGTCAGTCGACATGGCGTTGGTGAAAGAAGCGTACAGGACGCTCTCGGACGTGGGTTTGCGCGCGGCGTACGATGGGACGTTGAGGCGAGAAAGATACGCGCAATCGCACGGCCCGCGACCGGCACAGGTCGTCTCGCTCGAGGAGTTCAGCACGATAGAGACTGAGCCTGAGACTGGGACAGAAATTGGCGCGACGCAGGAATGGCGGTATAGGTGTCGGTGTGGTGGCATGTATCGCATCACTGATGGTGATTTGGAGAACGGGACGCATCTCGTGGGTTGCGAGAGCTGTTCAGAGGTGATCTGGGTTGGATACGACGAGGTAGAAGACGACGAGGACGGAGAGTGATATGGGTATAAACTTCTTGTTGACCGTTTCGCCTTCTTACTGAACTCCTGCCTTGTGCTAGAACTCGTTGAACGGAGTTCGTGTTCGGACACCCATTGAACACTTACAACCTGGGTCGATGTCCATACTCTCACGGTGCAATCCGGTGATCGGTTAACTTGTCGAGCGCAAAGCGGGATGTCCCTCAAAAATGGAAGGAGAACCGCCAGCATCAAGTACGGACGACCTAATGTTGCTTGTCTAACAAGTATCCCTTAATCAACTTGCATAGCTTCACCATCCGTAAATTCCACCTCCGCAGGCTCATCAGGGCCCGGGTTCCTCTTTACCCAATTCTTGTAAAGCGTCTCGCGAAACTCGCGTGCGATTGCTACCGAGACTGGCCATGGGACTGCATTCCCAATCTGTCGATGCATCTAGTTTTTTGTGTGAGCCTACAAGATCTGTAAATAACGGCCTAGGAATACACTTACAGTCACAATATGGTCGCCTTTAGCATAGAATACGAAATGGTCCGGGAACCCTTGTGAACGGGCAAGTTCCCGAACCGTCACAATGCGTCTGCTCTAAACCTACAGGTCAACACGATGCATATGGGTGACGTAGGAGTGGCGTACGTAGGGGTGTATCACTCGACATTGTTTTGCTGTTGGGTCTACGTTCGTGACTGTGGTTTGAAACCATCCGTCCTGCTGCACACGTCCGTAATATCCTACGATCACGGTCAGATAGACGAATCTGGCCGTACATGTTGGCTATTGCTCACCAGCCTGGAACCCTTTCCTGGCGGTTGCCGACGCAGGGTTTGCAAACTGCCATTCCCAAAGATCAGGCCTCAAGCCTATTCAAGAGAATCAGTAAAGTGGAGATCACAGCGACAGGATAACTTACGTCGATAGTCTGCATCAGGATCGAGGGGAATCTCGACGATTCTACGCACATAAGAGTGGTTTTAGCACACCGCACAACCATCCACACCTGTTGAACTTACCTCTCCACTTTTATACGATCGTAGGTGCGCGTGTACTGTTGTATGTCTTGCGTCGGCCGACTGCGGCACTTCTGCTGGAATGTCGTGCGCGGCTCGTGTTCGTACTCCACATCAGGTCCTTTGAAACCACACCATGGCCTTTCTTTAAGACACTCCTTGGTGCGGTTCTCCTCTATTTGTCGTCTGGTAAGATTTTTCTTCGGGTGTTTCCTGCGAAAAAGGCACTTCAAAAGAGGCCTGCACGGGAAAGAACGTGTCATACCAGTCAAACTTGGGAAGGTCGCTGATCGCATCGTGTACGGATACATAACGATAGGGCGCGACGCCACCGAGTGTGGTTATTGGCCGAATCGCGAGTTCCCCAGAAACATTGATTTCCAAACTGTCAACGACAGGGAAATCGTGCGTAGGCTGGGGAAACGGTGGTAGTTCCAGACCACGTTTGGCGGCTATAAGGAAGAACCGGACTCGCGTTTGGGGCGTTCCATAGTGCGCACCCTGGAGAAGACCACATCGGAATTGATATCTAGGCGGTTGTGGGTGTCATTATTCACGAAGCGGGGCACAGCCGAACTTACCCCATGTCGAGGAGTGCTGCCGCGACAAGTTTCAGGCCACCCATTGATATCCCTCCCTTCACCGAATGCTTGCCATCCTGATGGGCACGGAGGTTGTACCGTAAGAAACCTCGGACATTCTCAAATATACAGTATGGTGGTTTGAGGAAATCGACGTATGAGAGTGCGGTGAGGATCAAACTGCTCTTGCGATCATTGGCCTTCTGAAACATATTCAAAGTAGAGTGAGGCTGGCTGCAGAAAAGTCAACGGGATCCGGGTAGGTAAGATGGAATCCTACCAAGGGAATCCCGCGATAAGACAATCGATATCACCGGGTTTCGGAGGTGGAGGTAGTTCATGGCCTTCGATAGACTTCAATGGGTCAGGATTTTTGTTTTCGTGGGTCAAAATTGCATGACTGAGGACCAGATTGCTGCACTGATTGTAGACTTTGAGGTCTGGTGATGAATTTTTCCTGACAATTAAATTCTAGTCGAGCTCAATTCAACAGCTTGAGAAATCGGCACTGACCGGAGTGTCTCTGCCGCACTTGGAGAAATCTCTACGGCATGCGTTAGTTTGAAACAACCCACTTCCTCCATAGCAAACGCGAATGCGCCTGTCCCACCGAACGGGTCAAGGACACGCAGCGGTTCTGCCCTCTCCAAAAACGTTTTCATCCCCTTGAACTTCTTGAAATCTTGTTTCATGCACATGGGACAAATAGGCAGGTCGTCCCAATGCATCCGACGCTTGTTCTCCCAATCCTCGACGTTGAGCGAAGGGAAACGATACTTGACGTAGAAACGGTTAGGGGACATTGTCAACCACGCGTCCAATTCGGGCATATCTCTTTTGACCACCACATAACATATCCCAATCAAGTCTTCAATGGGAGTCGTCATCTCGTCATTCGTGTAAAATAAATGTCTCTATATGCGTACACGTGAAAGAGGAAACAAGATCTCGAGCAAGCAAACGCACCTCATCCTTGAGCGTGGTGTCCGGTCGAGTTCCAATCCTGTCAGTCCGTCCAAAGAGCCGAACGACAACTTTAACTTTGTCGCCGTGACCCTCACGACCGTGAATAAATTTGGTGATCTGGCCAATATGACATGGTCCCTCGTCGGCTTTGATAAAGATACAATCATCCAGGTGATACTCGACTCCATGCCATCGCACACCAAGATGTATTTTCTCTGGCTGAAGGCCTTGGTCAAACTTGTCGGCTATCCGACATGCAGGGCAATTATCTGGTGGCTGTTCTTGCGCAGAGGCGGCCAATGCATCGACACCGACATTCGTGAACGTTCCTTCATAGGCATCCCACGTATACCTGAATACAACGTCAGAACAACCAAAAACAAAAATCGTTGGGCTTGTACCTGTAAAAGAAGTCATGCGGTCGGACGTCTGCGAGGGATTGGTCCGGCTTTATATAATGCACTCTAACCGTGCCGATAATGCTTGACAAGTCCTCAGTGTCACACGCGTTGGTCAGAAACAGCTCCTGTGAGTGACCCAACACTTTGAGGAGCGTCTTGGAGCTGTGCTCGAACCATTGGACGTGAACAGTCTCGTGGTCTTCGCGCATATGTATGATCCTACCAAACCTAACCAAGAGTTGTTTGAGAAATCGCGAAGTCATGCGATGATACTTTACCAAAAGTGATCGGCAAGAGTGTCTGTGGGTGGGAGATTGTTGGGGTTCGGCGGGATATCTTTTTCTGGATTATAGAACAAGACAGTGTCACCGACCTGTCAATGTCCCTCAGCATGATGGAAAGAAAGGAGAGCCTGTGTGCTACCTCATACTTTACTTCATCGATTAGTATGTGCTTCAGCCAGCGTGAACGCCTTATTCTTTGGTCGGGGCGAAACTGGAGACGCCGCCGGTTTTGAGTGCGCATCAAGAACCCTTGAACCCGGAGGTTAAGATCTTCTTTTGGTAGTTCAGGCTCTACTGGAGGGCGAGATCCAACGACCCGAAGTACTTCTCTGAATAATGGGAGAGCCATCTGAGAAATCCGAGGGGTCACATGTGTAAGGTTGTTCGTCCGCAGCACTGCTATGTCAAGGTTCCCCTTGTATTCAACGGGGCGATCGTGCATTGCTAGCTGTCTCTCTTGGTCCTTCCTTTTTCCTACAGGCTTGAACATGACAGGAGCTATGCGAGACAGGAGGTATTTGATGACAGTAGATGCCCGGAAGTTATCTCCGTATGGGATGGTCTCTAGCGTCTCGCGTATTTTTGGTACCTGTGAACGTTCAGCAACCGCCATTCGGATCGAGATGGAACAAAACCCACAGCATCCCATAGCTCACGCTCAGTCATGGGTTGACCAAGAACCTCAACATGATTATATTCTCGCATAAAATCAGTAAATTCCCGTTCTGGATCGTTTTCAGCCGAGGATATCACGCATCGCAATATCGTCTGCAGCCTCCAGAAGGGGCGGAATTGACTTCTATATTTCTTGGATGGATTGGAGATATCGAGCTCATAGATTGCGTGATCCGTTTCCACGTAGAAGGGGCTTTTTCATGTCAGCATACAGTGTGCCATGCACACACTTCGGGAGACCACACACCTGTTTGCCTCCCAGTATTTTGTAAAGTACCGGCGGATACACGACAAGCGGATATACTCGGCAGCCTCATCAAGGTCATCTTCCTGACCTTCGTCCTCATCTGTATCATATCTTGCAACGACAAAACCAGCGCCGATAACACGATGACCGGCATTCACGCCATCATTGAGTACGTCAAGGGAAACCATGACATTGTCGTGAGCAGCATCGAAGAAGGCAAAATGAGAAATGGCGCGGGTCCGTTTCATGCCATCATCTGGGGGATCTTGTTCTTCGCCAAAGAGGAGCAAGTCCTTTGTTTCCGGGATCTCGTACGGCCGTGGTTCGTATTTCCGTACTGATGTACAAGTGGTCAGAACGATAAAATGTTGGAATGAACTGGTCCAGTGACTCGCCTGGTGGTGGCACTGCGTCGAGATTTCGACGTTTTGTGTTCTGAGAGAAATAGGCAGGGTGCTGGTCAGCGTGACTGGCTGGAAAGATCTAAGCACACACTCGTATATCTGCATCGGGGCCGAGGTCATCGCGATCCCGTTTGCGGCTAGCATCAGATGTAGATGCTGAGTCGTCTGGATCGATGCCAAAGGAAAGGTCAAGCGCGCTTGGTCGTTTACCGCGTCGACTTGGACGTTCTAACATTGTAAGGGCACTGACGTGTATGGGGTCGTGCCACTCGACACCTAACAAATGACACTTCCGACGAGATAGTACAGAGTCTAATCAAGATCCGAGTCCACGAATTCAATGTCTAGGTACCAACTACAGGGCAGATGAGGACTGCTACGTACGAAACTTGGATGGTACATTGGATGCGCTCAGGATTTACTTTCACAGGGCGTGAAGGCGGAATACAGACTAAAAGGTGCAAGATAATGAGTGATGGCAGATAATGCGACAAGAATGCATGAATTATGATACCATACTTGATCAAGAATAAAAGTCGGCAGTAGGTCCCATCCAGCTAAAGGAGAGACTGACCGAATTAAAGATATGCCTCTAAGCCAAAGACCTGACGGAGGACCAATATTTATTTGGCCGAAACAGTGGTAGCGTTGGGTGCTTCGGGTCCTGCGAGTGCGCCTTCTGGAACAGGACCGGAAGGGGATACTGCATCACCGACTTGGTGGAAATCTGGTGAGTACGAAGGGTATCAACGGATGTACTCCGCACAAAGAAGTGGCTAACCGAGAATCTCGCTGTACATCATGACCTTCCATGTGTCTACCGGGAGGTCGGCGTCGTTAAAACTCCAATCAAACTGTTCCCCAGCCACCGGTTCGTCGGTTGGATCATGATATGGTGCAACATACTCGTGTGTAAGAGACGTAGCAGCATCTATGCGTTTGCGTGGATCAAAGACCAACATCTTCTCCAAAAGATCCAGGGCTAGTGACGAGTGAGTCTAGTCGCGTACAACGCAACCAAGATAACTAACCATCTTTATCGGTAGTTCTAAGCTTCTGGCTAAAAGGGACGCGTTCACGTTTTGGTAAACTTTGGACGAATCTTAGCGTCTGGTAATTGAGAGCGTGAGAAAATGATATTATCGAGAAGATGGCGGACGCACGTTCTCACTCGCGATAGTCTCGATAACATCGTCGGGGGGCGTTCCTAATAGCTCAGTGATAATTGAAAACTGGTTCACATCTGCACTTTGGTGAGTCGCGTCCGTAGGAAAACGACAGATGCACGCACGGTCCTTGCCAGGGAACAACGGTTTCCCTTCCAACATCTCTGCAAATATGCATCCGGTACTCCAGATATCGACCGCCACATCGTACTTTTGCCATGTCAACATGATCTCAGGGGCACGATAATATCTCGTGGAGACATATCCCGTCATTTGCGGATCTTGGATGCGTGCCAGACCAAAATCGCAAATCTGAGCCCTGGTTAGTCATTAGAAATAGAAAACACGAAAAGGGAACCTTGAGGTCGCAATTCTCGTTGACGAGGATATTGCTCGGTTTCTGATAAGGATGTTGAAGCTGGGGTGCAAACAGAACTAAATCAACCACTCACCAGATCGCGATGGACGACGCCAGCAGAATGAACGTATTTCAGACCGCGCTATTGAGTGTAAATGGTCATGAGAATTAACAAGAAAAAGCACACGCACAAGAATCTGGTATAAAAAGTATTGAATGAATTGTTTCTCCAACGGACGCGACGTCAGCAGGCGATGCAAGTCGGTACCCAGAAGCTCTGTGACAAAGTACCTGTGTAGCGAGATTAGATGTGGGATGTGCGTAGCTGGGGAAGAGTTCACAAATCTTCCAGGGGTGATATGAACACGTCACTTAAACTGATTATCTATGAAGCCGGTTGTGTGTCCGATGAGATGCAAGGAGCAGGTCGCGGGAGAACGTACGTTCTCATGCTGAATGTGTTTCAACAACTTGAGTTCGCGATACGTGCGTTTGCTGAGGACGGGTGTACTGAAGGGTTTCATGATCTTCTTGATCGCAACGGAGGAGCCTGTGAGTTGGTCCTTTGCGGAACTATGTATGCATGAGCGGTGGGGGACAGCGGGCGGGGAATACCAGTACCAGACGAGACCAAAAGCCCCTTGTAGCGGAATTGTGAGCGAGGGCGATGGAGATCGAACGACTTAGGCGCACCCATTCCGACTGGCTGCAGGTCGACATACCGCGTAGTGACCTTGGGAATCGATGAGGATCGTGAGGATATCGAGGTTGGGAACGCACCTCGAACGAAGTGCCGAATATGCTCAGCTTGACGAACGACATGGTTGAAGATGGAGATTGAGAGAAAGAAGGTGTTGAAGGTCAGACGGCATCCAAACCGATAAAAAGGTAAGTAAAACCTTCCTCCCAGTATTTTTACATCAAAGAGTCTCCCTACCGCCAATTCTCAGGCTCAGCCGCTCCCACCGTTCTTCCATCCGTTCTTCCATGTCCTTCTTCCGTCCTGCCGCCTTTGCCCGCTCAGCGGTACGTTCATTGTTCACACCGCTCTCAACCCACAAGTAATTTGGGATTGCCAGGCCAGGCTATACTCCACAGGAGTACCCGCAGCCAAAAGCTCTGGAACGTCTAAATACATTTGGGCTACTGGTGGTGCCGTAGGTGGTTGGCTGCTTTACGAGTACTACTTCAAAGCTGGACCAGAGCAAGTCAAGCCAAATAAGGCTTTGACCAGTCCTCTCGACTCTCAAAACTTTGTCGACTTCAAGCTCAAGAGGGTCGAGCCATACAACCACAATACATCCAAGTGAGTCCCACCTCACTTCCACGATATAGGCACCCACCTGTCCCATAGGTTTGTCTTTGATTTGGGCGAGGACAAGGCTTCTCTTCTTCCCATAGCCTCGTGCGTGTTGCTCAGGTCAGAGGACCTCAAGGACGCCAGCGGAAAACCCATCCAACGGCCTTATACCCCCATTTCTCCATCGGAATTAGAAGGAGAGTTCACCTTTATCATTAAAAAGTATGAAACTGGCAACCTCTCAAAGTATATCCACTCCCTCAAGCCCGGCGACAAGCTGGCCATCAAGGGACCCATGCCGAAATGGTCCTGGAAGAGTAATGGCTTCCTTTGTTTTTCGTGTGACAAACCCCTGTTCAACTTTTTGTAGTGAACGAGCTGGATGAAGTTGGCCTCATCGGTGGTGGCACTGGCATGTGAGTTTGCGTGCAAGATCAATCTCTTAGTCATCTGAGTGTAGTCCACAAGCGCGCCGCTGTACCAGGTTTTACAACACACACTCGCGGATAAAACCAACAAGACCAAGTTCAAGCTGATTTTTGCAAATGTGACTGAGACAGACATTCTTCTCCGGGAAGAACTGGACGCCATGAAGACGAAATACCCCAACAACTTTGACGTTATCTATGTCCTTGACAAACCTCCTGCAAACTGGAACGGTGATTGAAAATTCCTTCAGCTCTCTGTGTAATGCTCACGGTATACTGTGGGATCAGGACCAAGTGGGTATGTTGGTGCAGATCTCATCAAGCAGCACTTTGCCCCTTCTTCCCTTGGCGACAAAGTGAAAGTCTTCGTTTGTGGTGAGTAATTTCGCCCAAGGTGAATGGTTGAGGTTGACGAGAGTCACAGGCCCTCCGCCGCAGGTGGCTTCACTGGCTGGCAAAAAGAGTGGCATGAAACAAGGAGAACTGAGTGGTGTCCTAAAGGAACTTGGATACACTGCAGACCAGGTTTGCTCTATCCATATACTGTGTGATGTGCTGCTGCTGATGACTGGTCCAGGTCTACAAATTCTAGAGTGAGGAGGTAGATAGACCTACGTACACCCTAGATTACATAAGCGTGCTACAGAGCTTTGATCAAGTCGCAATCTAACGTCGAGTTGCTTGTCCTGACCGAGTCCGAGTTCGTGTGGATGATATCCTGATCGTCTTGAAATCTTGCCAATGTCTGCATGCAGTCAATTATCGTGGCTCATTCTAGACGCTGATATTACCCCTTGCAGCGCGTGCTATGGACCGCAGTGATTCCGCGCAGTTGGCTCGTCGCTTGCCATCTCCACCCCAGCCCACGCCATCCACAAATACTTCCAAGACACCGAATACAGTCACACCTGCCAGCTTTTACGCATCAAAGCCTCCACCACTCCCGTCTCGAAAAAACGTCGGTTCGACTCATACAAAGGTCGTCCAGCCCAGTACACCACCCCCAGTGTACGGTGCTTTGGATAAGAGTCCCTTTCGCGAGCCACAGCTTGTCGAGGAGGGACCTGTCGTCAACGATTCCATGCCCGGCCTCTTACCAGCAGAAGAAGTCCATAACGGATGGGGTCCGACCGACAATTCTTGGGCAGGGGCCCAACAAGCATGGGCCCCATCTACGGACACATGGAATACAGAAACGACACCTTGGGATAGCACTGGCACTTGGGGCCAACCATTTGGAGAGTCCTCGTCACAAGGCCCTATCATCGATGATCGGGACAAATTCGCAGAAGAACACTGGTGGGATACTACTTCTACCCGCGATGCACCCAAACGACCAGGCCCAGGAGTACTACCGCCATATCTAGCTGACATTTTACACAATCCTGATCATTCGTTGTTCTCGGTCAGTATCGACCAACCAGATATCAAGCCTTTGCCTTCTTCCTCTCAGCAAAGCGGCGATTTGGGTCCACAAATCCAGTCACCTTCTGTGGAAGACCTCTTATACTCTATACCCCATGCAAACGCGTACTATTGCAGGAAACATAACGGTTGGGTTCTTCTCCAATGGAGGTCTTCAACGATGATGCCCCCTTTGGCCAAGTCATTCGTTCCCGACCCAGAAACACCCTTTCCGGATCTTGCGCGTCGTAAACGGACGACATCATGCGTTGGGGAGGGAGAACAACCTTTTGGGCAGGCAAACTTGACCCACCACTTCCATCGTTACGAAAAGGCTGTAGATGCCTCAAAGCTCGACCCTGCTTTCCGTCGTTCAGAGTGGGAAATATCCGTCCAGAAGAAACAAAAACGCAGAAAGGCCACCTCACTTAACTTGGATGGCATTTCACTCGACAAAATGTCAGATGATGCTATGGAAGACTTAGTTCCTGAAGTGGAAGGTGACTTGTTAGATCTCTATCTTTGTTGCCAGTGCTCGTTATATTGCATCGTTTCCGACGTCGTCCCTGGTGTCATACCCGTCAAGTACATCGAGGAATTCATGCGAGAAAGGTGGGACAACCCTCCTCTCACTCGTAACAGAGAGGAATCCGTTGTTTCAGGGCTGGAGACCTTCCTGCTGTATGTTCAACTTCCGTGCTATGCTGACAGATACTTATGAGATGTAGTGTCATCGAGAACAATTTATGGAGGGGCGAAAATCGAAGCATAATAATTTCTCGGCCATTATTCCAACGAAAGATCGGATGGTCACCTGTAGTGTGAGGATAAATTTGGCTGGTCTTGAATCTACTCACACAATGATGTCCCCAGTCGCGGTATCTTTGACCATTTGGGTTTCGTCGTCGCTGAGACAATTACACCAGCTGGTGTGACAGATACCTCCATTACACCCCCTAACACAGATCCAAGTACCTCAGAGGGTCGACAAAACGGTAGAAAGCTCCTTCGTTCCTGGGTGGAGATAGGTGCTTGGTTGCTCGACTACGAGCGCCGATACAGTATGTGCTCTCCGGATGTTCTGGACTTTCGCCGATTTTTTTAATAGGCAATATGCTTAAACAATATACTACGGCAAGAGTGTGGGTGAAATTGGATCCCGTCCGCGAATTGTATCAAATGGGCATAGGCGCGCATCCCGATCAGAGTATGTCTCGCTTTGCCTGTTACTAGGTTTGGTGTTGTTCACCTGAACGCATAGTCCAAAGAGTGGCAAAACCGCCTCCGTTCATAGAATATGAACCTGTTCAGCGTGCTATAAGAGCGTTAGGATTGACACCCATGACATATTCGCCTGGTAAGCTAATCTATGCTATGGCTCCTTCCCTGTTGAACCAATAGCTCTCAGAGCTTTTGGCATTTGCATATCTTGCGCAATGCAGATGCGACCCTAGGCAGACACCGCATTACTTCACTCAATTTTATGTTATTATCCAAGCGATTCAACAATTTGGCGATATTCCTTCCCAGGAACTTCAAAATCTTGTTCTGCAAGAGCGTAGCCGAAACCGGTACACGGAAGAGGATCGTCTCAACGCCATCAGAGTCCTTGGTTTCGGCAAAGACAACTTGCTGCGCGTAGATTACGAGGATGACATTGACGAGGCGTTCTTGGTCAGCGCCTGGAAAGATTGTTTAAAGAGGGCTTGGAGAGATCCAAAGGACGGCGCGCAGCGACTGAGGGATGCCAACGACGCGTTCAGAATCGTGGCCGAATCGAGAAGCAGCGTGAGCCTACGGAAACTGTGGGAGGATTCTACGAGGGATGGTATGGACCCAAGTCGTGCGCATACCATCCTAGAAGTGCCTCCGGAGACGGACGATGGAATGTTGATGACCGTGTTCATGATGCGGGTATGTGTTCTGATGATTGATCAGTTGACCATGCCCTCAAGCAAGGTTTGCTAGCTTGAAGAACAACCTCACCAGGCTGATCGTATGAGAGAGGCCTTGTTTACACTCGCAGAGGCTAGGGACAGCTCTCGGTTACGAGCATTCCTGGAGACGGGGCAAGACCGTAAGTATTTACTGGATTCAGTACTGGAATGACCTCTCATGTCACGATTAGCGGGCGAGATAGTTCCGAGTATACAGCATGACTTTCCAAGGGGCCTCAATCAGCTGGGCAATACGTGTTATTTGAATTCTCTCTTACAGTACTTCTACACCATCAAGGAACTTCGAGACGCTGTTGCACCATTAGCAAAGATGAGCGTCAAAGCTCTAGAGGATGAGAAATACTCGGATGATGATCTGAAGAGACATCGTGTTGGCGGACGGTTGGTCACAAGACGAGAAATTTTCCGATCAAAGAAATGTAAGTTAGGTGGTTCAGTGTTTGAGAGAACGGAACCATCTTGACAATGTGCCAGTTGTCAGTCACCTGGCCAATTTGTTCTGGAGCCTTGAGCACGCCGAAGAGACTTCTGTCACACCTACTATGGATCTCGCCAAACTTGCTCTCGTCACCTCGCGAGACGAAGAAGATGAAGAGGCAGAAAGTCGAGGAACGGACTCCTCCAACGATACTGACGCTACTCTGGTGGAGGATTCGCAATCTCTAGGTCGACTTGCTACTGCGGACTCGGCCGACACCGTTCTTGGAAAACGCGCTCGGGATGACAAGGCGATGGATGTCGATGAGGACAGCTCGCCCAAGTCACCTACGTCTGACTCGGAAAAGAATGGGTACGTCATGGTCTCGCATCCGTCTTCACCTCGTAGATCCAAGTCGCCTCGTCTTGATCCGGCGAGTAGTTCGAGCTCATCCTCCAAGTCCATTTCCAAAGAGACGGGTGTGAAGAGTTCTGCGCAGCAAAGTGACGACGATGCGACCAAAAAGTCCACTTTACCCGAGGGGAGAACGCAAACGACGTCCGACTCTGTAATGCTGTTCGGTAAGTTCTCGTTTACGTTGGTGAGTTACACAGCTGTAGCTTTTCCAGGGAAACAGCACGACGTATCCGAGTGCATGGATAATTGCATGTTCCAGATTGAGATTGCTTTGCTGAACTTTAGCGGCTTGAGCGATTCACAAGAGAAGGGTAGCCTCGTGAAAAGGTTTTATTGTACATTCGTTCTCCGTGAGTTTGCGCTGACGGTAGTTGTCAGGCTGTTTTATGGCAAGTTGAGGCAACGCCTGACTCCAGATCAACGAAAGTCGCGGGCATCAGTCACGGAGAAACAGGATCTCTTCTCTCACCTGCCTGTGAATGTCTCTGATAACGGAATTGACGTCTACGATGGTCTAAGTCGATACTTTGACGATCTGGTCGATTACGAGGGTGGAAAGGCAAGGATGGAGGTATCCCTTGTCGAGCTTCCTCCTTTGTTGCAGATTCAGCTGCAGGTACGCATGACTTTCTTTCTTTTCGTCATGGTGTGTGGAATTTGAACTTGTTGTAGCGAGCACAATTCAACAGAGAAACGTTGCAACCCTACAAATCTCAAGCATACGTGAAGTTCGGTGAGACGATTTATATGGATCGCTTTCTCGACTCGGCGGATCCACAAAAGAAAGCAAAGACAAAGCGCATACAGTCTGCGCTGTTTGCACAGAGGGAACGTCTACGCTTGATCACTGAACACAAGGTATGTGTGGATTTTTTACGAACACCCATACATGATTCATCGGACCTATATAGCATGCACCGTTCGGCACTTGTCTTGATAGCACCCTCAACTTCCTCACGAAGCAAGAGAGTGTCGTGTTACCCCAACTGGATGATGAGCTGGTGGCTCAATTAAATAACGAACAGGAGGTCCTCCGTGCAGAAATTGACGCACTTCGTGCCGAGATTGTAAGACTCAAGGAGGAGTTGGAGGATGTATGGAAGGACGACACGACGTTCGCTTATGAGCTCACGTCGGTATTTATCCACCGGGGTGCATCGCCGTCGTTTGGACACTACTTTTTCTACTCTCGGAATCTTCCAGACAAACCGGAGGAGTGGTTCAAGTATAACGATTCGACTGTCACGGAGGTACCAAAAGACGAGGTACTTGCAGACACCACTGGATCAAATGCGAACCCGTATCTGGTGCGTTTCGTTCGGTGTTCTTGAGATGGACACGTCTGACAGAGCGATTCTAGCTGGTGTTTGCTCGTAAGGGCTCAGATGTTGTACACACTGTAAAACGTATTGCTATGATAGCGGAAGACACGAAGCCATGATTTACATCTGATATCCTTGATGGATGTAATCCCACCTGCATAATACATTGTTTCTAGGTAGAATCATGCTGTATGATGTGATAAGAAATGATATGTTGCAAACGATATGAATAACTGACCTCATGATTGCTCTGAGGGTCGTGATTCGGAGGATTGTATCGTGATCTCCTGTGGTTTATCACTGCTCCGTGGCTCGAGGCTCGTCAACAAGTCGTCTAGTGTGCCCAAGATTTCGTCCAGTTTGGCCTCTACTCCATTAGCAACGGTATGAGCACTATCCAAGCGCGCCAACAGCTCTGGTAGTTCTGAATCATCCGCCGGGAGTTCCTCGCATTCTACCACAAGCGAACTCAATAACGCGACATCGAGCTCGACGGTCTCCGTTGCGGGTCGACCGTTTGTCGAGAGACCATGGAGGTCGTCAAAGGACATGGCCAAGGAGCGATAATGCGCGGAGTGCGAATCCGACGGGAACTATAGGACGGCATCTCGGCAGAATCTTGTCGTCTTAAACGTCAATGGTCTCGCAAGCTGAATGCGTGCAACGCCTCCTTGCGTCGTTCCCCACGCGTCCGTTTGACCAAAAGGTGCTCGACGACAAGGTCGCGCAGGAAGTGGGCAAGTTTCGACACAGGTCGTGCCAGGAGAATGAACGGAGTCGGTGGGAGTTGGTGCTCAGGAAAGAGGTCTTTGCGCTGGCGGTGCGTCTCGTTGTCTCGTCTTGCTTGCATTCACTGAGCATTGTGTCTATAGACGACGGAGGGGAGCGCTTTGAAAGAGGAGCGCGTGAGATACTATGATGACTTGCAAGACCGACTCGATCTCGTACTGACGTTCACCGAGCAAGGTTGGCGCACTGTCACGACTGGCCGTACCGAGTCTGACACGAACGCACGCAGATGCTTGCGAAGCTGCGTTCCCGTTTACAGTGCTTCAAGATTTGTTGGAGATGCAGACGATCGTGTCGTGCTCCCATATATTTTCTTGGATAGAGAGGCAGGCGTCACGGCTCACGCAGGGGATGGTCCCGCAAAAGGGCAAGGCGTTGATATTGCTTCGAACGCTCAACGACCTTCTTCGACGTTTGTCCAAGACTGGTTCGACGACGATGTTTTGTGGTCGGATATTGACCTTTCTTAGTGGCGTTTTTCCTCTGGGCGAGAGGAGTGGTGTGAACTTGCGAGGAGAGTATGGGCCTGTGTGGGAGGGGACTGTGGAAGTTGGCCGTGGAGATGTCGAGATGAAGGACGAGTCGTCGAAGCCATCGGTTCAGGGCGACAAGATGGACGTTGACGAGGATGAGGAAGCAAAGAAGCAGTCGAGGATCGACAAGGACGGTATGATTTACTTTATGCCTCGTGTTTCCGCAGACTCATTGTCGCACCCAGATTTCTACAAAACGTTCTGGTCCCTGCAACTCCCATTCTCGAGACCGCCAGTCTTTGCTTCCCTCGGTACCTTCAACGATTTCAAGCAGGCCGTTGAGAAAATTTTGCCTGTCATCAAAGAAGCCACAACGAAAGAGCGTGCCATGATGGGGAATAGGGCATCTGCGG
This sequence comes from Xerocomus brunneocitrinus, assembly GCA_038093375.1. Taxonomy (NCBI): domain Eukaryota; kingdom Fungi; phylum Basidiomycota; class Agaricomycetes; order Boletales; family Boletaceae; genus Xerocomus; species Xerocomus brunneocitrinus. Next base: position 35,639 of record JBBPSB010000042.1, on the reverse strand, counting down.
GTCAATCTGCCCCCCTAAAACGCAAACGAGAGACCGAACCTGGGGAAGAAACCAACAGCAGCGACTATTTCTTTGCAAAGTTCCTCACAAGCTCGGACCTCCTGAGCCTCGAAGTCGGTTGATTCATCCCCATGTTGAAACGTCCGACACTCAATGATTTACACTCTGATGCGTCTAGATCGCAGATACGCATTTCCGACGCCAAATTATCTTCCAGCTACTTATTCTCCTCAACCACCTGTTGTCGTTTACGAAGGCAGAAAAGGCAACATGGGCAACTCCGCGTAATCGGTCTCTTCAGATGGACTTTACCCTCGAGCCCTCAGATGCGCAGTGGGTTCAGGATACCATCGTCAGAGCGACCGCGGAGCTACGTTCCACTGCTCCAAATGGACCTGCGTTTGCGGACACGGTCAGCATTATCCTTGAGCGGGAGAAAAACTGGGTCAAATGGAAGAACGACCTATGTGCACCATTTGACCGTGAACCATGGAGTGCAGAGGTGGGCGGGAAGAAAGTTGGTCTCGCGGAGGCAACGAAGGAGTTGCGTGCCAAGAGAAGAGAAGAACCTGAGGAATGGCAATGGAGTCTTGGGTCTCAACCACTGACGGAGATTTGGGAAATGGGATATAGAGACCTCTCTGATCTTCAAAACCCCTTCCAGTTGAGCTGGCGTCGATTTCCATTCCAGGTCCTTACAACTGACTCTACTTCAATAGGGCAGGGGATGTCAAAGATTTTGTTAAAAAGATCAAACAAGAGGATGCGCGCATCGAGATGCGGAAGAAGACGCTGGCAAAGAATGCAGAACGAATAGCTCAAGCCCGAGCCAAAGCTGCTCCGGTAACGGAAACGCCGACTCCCTCACAGGAGACGTCGGCACCGAGTTCTGAACCTGCGAAAGTGGAACCTCCACTAGCTGTTCCTCAAGCTGTGACAGGATCTCCACTGCACCCCTCCCTTCCTCCCAAGCCTGGAACAGCCGTATCAGCAAATGCCGTGGCAGTCGCAGCGCCAGTTCTAATACCCCCAATGCCTACAACGACACTAGCTCCACCCACTGACGACCAAGTATTGAAACTCGAAGACGTAAGCATCATTTTTGTTGGTTTTTTTGATCCGTTTAGCTAACACGTTTACTTAGAACAAACAGCGGTGGTCGTGGCTGGCTTTGCGTACTGCGAGAGATCAGCACCTGCAACATTTCGGCAAGATTGGTACGGGTGACGTGCTTTTGCTGGCGCAGGAGATTGAGGGAGAGAAGGAACGGGAACGTGATCGAGAGAGGGAAAAAGAGAAGGCGCAAAAGACAGAGGAGAGTGGGACGAATGGCAAAACTGGCGAGTCAGCACCGATAGTAGGTGAGGTCTCGGAAGACAAGAAAGAGAATCTAGGAGGAGTATGGGTTGGCTTTGAGGACGTGTGGAGGGAGTCATGAGGTTATTGATCGTAATAGATGTGTCAGATTTACGCGTGTTCTGGACGGAAACGAGTTTAAAGCTTTCATCGCATTTGTTTCAAAACATCCAATCATGTCTACTCAGAACGGTCTACGAGTGCGTCGGTCTCTGCGACGCAACCCACCCCGCTCATTATCCTTTCTGTAGCGTGTCCTGGTCACCGGCGGTGCTGGTTATATCGGTGGGTTTATTTGTTGACAAAAAAAATGCAACACGTTTTTCGGTTCCCCCAGCTGACCCGACGCTAGGCTCCCATGTCGTCTTTGCCTTGCAACAGACGAGAAGATACAAGGTGATCTCAATCGACAACCACCATAATTCGCACCCTGCCGCGCTGACCCACGTCGCAAAACTTGCACGCGATGCACTACCCGAGAACGCGACGGAGGCAGACAAGGAGAGCGCGGAAATCGATGGCTTCCGATGTGACCTGACAAGTCCCGAGCAAGTGAGGGCTGTCTTTGAGAAATACGGTAAAGGTGGTATCTGGGGCGTCATCCATATCGCGGTATGTCGCTTGGACTAGTTTATGTGAGACGTGTCACCGACGCTGTACCAGGCTTACAAGGCAGTCGGCGAATCGGTCGAGATACCATTGACTTATTATGCTAATAATGTGGCGGCGACCATCTCACTCTTGCAGATTATGGCCGAGTATGATTGCACTCGGATTGTCTATTCTTCATCTGCGACCGTGTATGGGACACCCCCGATCATCCCGATACCTGAAACAACACGACTAAAGGCTGGCAGTCCGTATGGAAAAACTAAGGTGATGTCGGAAACGATCATTGACGATCTCTGCCATGGTAGGTCGTGCTCTATTTCGACGCGATGTCGCGCTTACCCGCTGGCGCAGCTGAACCCGAGCGTTGGCGTGCGATCTCGCTCCGTTACTTCAAGTAAGTACATGCTTCACTCGGCGTCGAACCATTGCTGAGTTTGGTATAGCCCTGCTGGCGCTCATCCTTCTGGACTGATCGGCGAAGACCCTCGCGGTCGCCCTGGGAATCTCTTGCCTTTGTTGGCACACATTGCGGTCGGGCGAATAGACGCGTCGACGTTCAAGGTGTTTGGAAACGACTATCCTACTCCGTGAGTGGGTGATGCGTAGTCAGGTTGGACGGTGACTGACCCCATGCAGGGACGGTACGTGTGTCCGGGACTACCTCCACGTGCTCGACCTAGCGTCTGGGCACTTGCTTGCCCTGGATGCGCTCGCGCCAAACTCGACCGCGTTTGACAGCTGCCCCGACGATGCGCGGTACAAGGCTTACAACCTCGGCAAGGGTCGCGGGATGAGTGTTTTGCAGATTGTGGAAGCGATGAGGAAAGCGACGGGGTTCGACTTCAAGTATGAGATCATTGGGAGGCGGTGCGTATAAATACCGTCGGCGTTGGGAGGAACTGAATCTGACGGATCACAGACGTGGGGACGTCCCTGACTTGACTGCAGACCCTTCGCTTGCGGAGAAGGATCTCGGGTTCAAGGCGCTCCAAACGTTGGAGGTGATGTGCCGAGATCTGTGGAACTGGCAGACGAAGAACCCGCAAGGATATGAAACGGAGCGGTGATGTAGAGGTGGAGCTACTATCTAGTAAGCGTACCTAATGGACGGTAATGAGGTGTATTACATAATGGAGATATAGAGTGGGTGCCTGTTGGTTATCCAGTTCGCATCTCTGCACCACCAAAGACATGGTTTGTATCCCTGGATTATGCACAGCGCGCACTAAAGGGACCATCTGCACAGTCGTCATCGGGTTGGGAAGTTCGCATGTCATCGACCCACAAAATTCCCTACTTTTTCAATGCCAACACCTCCAGCTCGACCTGGGAGCGACCATCGGAACTGACCGAGGGCGACGTGGACAAACTTCCCGGTGCACACTATCTGAAACAGCCAGAGCAGATCAGGGCGAGTCATCTGCTAATCAAGCACAAGGAGAGTCGACGACCGTCGAGCTGGAAGGAAGTAGGTGGCATCTCCCATCGTCGATGGCAGTGCTGTCGACACGCGTTGGACAGGCCACGGTCACGCGGTCCAAGGACGAAGCGATCGCCGTCTTGAAAAAGTACCAAGCGGAGATCAACCAAGCGTCAAACAAGCTAGACAAGTTTGGCGACCTCGCCAAAGTGCACTCGGATTGTTCCTCGCACGACAAGAGCGGCGATCTTGGCTTGTTCGGTCGCGGACAGATGCAAAAGCCGTTCGAGGAAGCTGCGTTTGCGCTCGATGTAGGGGAATTCAGTGATATCGTGAGCACTGATAGTGGCGTTCATATCATCATGAGAACGGCGTAGCGCAAAAGGTTGAAACACATGTGCCAGTCGCACGGTCGCTACTTGTAATTGTCACCTGCTTCATTATCCTCCCTTGTGCTAGCCCTAATCGTCTGCCTCGTGGTTGGTGGGGTGGAGGCACACGCTCTTTGCGGCCCTATCAAATACATCTAATATCTGATCTCAGGATAACACCAGCATCGATGGCCGACGACTACTCCAAGTTTGATACATCGAACATCCGGGTGACCAAGATCCTCATTCATCCCATCAAGGTATCGTACACATCGTCTCGTTTACTTGCCTGATCTTTTTGCCAGAGTTGCAAGGGCACATCTGTCCAAGAAGTAAAGTACACGTTACAGGGACTCGAAGTGCGTGAATATATTAGCCGATCGCATGTTCACTCACCGATAAGACACCTCAGAACGATCGAAAGTGGTGTGTCATCAGGGCAGAGAATCGTGTTGTCGTGACAGCTCGGGAGGTGGGCAAGGTGCGTTGTCGTCCACAGACAATACATCTTGATTACAGCATCGTGCCGGCTTAGCTCGTGTTGATTCACCCCCGTATCGTCGCAGATCCTTCGTCTCCAAACGGGGGCCGTCTAGAAGTCGCATTTCCAGAGGATTCGGGATGTGAAACTTTTCATGTTCCTCTTGATCCCAGCCAAGACACGTTCCAAAAGTGGCAAAGGTGAGGCGCCTCGTTGCTGCTCTAGCCCCACTAAGCGTATGAATTAGCGTTGATATCGAACTCTATGCTCACAAGGATATTCAAGGGTATATTTGTGAGACCACCACAGGTCGATCCGTGTCGACGATTTTGTCGGATTATGTCGGGTTCCCTGTTCACTTGGTGGTCAAGGGCCCACGTGTCCGGAATTGTCCGCCCACCCTAAGATTTCCGAAACTAGAGGCCCCTTCATATTTCCAAGATGGATTCCCACTTTTGCTGATCTCCGAGGAGAGTGTGGGGGCTGTCCAGGAACAAATCAGAGATATGGTAGGTGTGCAGGGGGTAAGTGAAAAATGGACCGAAGAAAGATTAGAAATCGAGCGGTACGTCAAAAGATGCGGCAGTCGTTGATGAATCGACGACATGTTGAATTGCAGGTTCCGGCCCAATATAGTGTTCAAGGGGGCTGGTGAACCGTTTATTGAGGATGTGGCGACTGAGCTGAGCATCTGTTCGGACAAGGAAGAGGTGGAGGGAGTGATCCAGGTTGTATCGAAATGTGCCCGATGTCTGGTACGAGTTTACTCTTTGACCAAGGTCGACTTGAACAATACGACTCACTCCCACAGCTGCCAAATATCGACCCGGGTACTGGCGTTCGTGACAGTGCTGTTCCGTACAAGGCCATTATGAAGTTTCGGAGGGGCTTGGACCCTGCGCGAGCGAGTGCGCCGTGTCTGGGGTGCAATGGGGTGTTTACGAGTTCGGGGGTTGTGAGGATTGGAGATTTGGTGCGGGTGCGGCAGATGGGGTTCGTTTGAGCGCAGCTGATGGTTGTTCTCGTCGTACTTTTTGAATTGTTTCCGTGTTGGAATGGAATAAGCAATTGCAGTCAACACAGCCGGCTAAGCGGATCCGGTCAACGGAAGGCCAGTTGACCCATGTCCACAGCCAACAACTCCTCCTTCCGACCTCCTCCCCGCCCCGCCCGTTCCCTCCCCGCCCTCCCCGTCCATGGCCATCGCCAAGTGGATTTCCTTCTCTCAACCTGTCTCAAACCTCCCAGACAACCCAACACCAAAACCCGCCTCGATCCCATGCACCGCTGACGGAAAACGCTTTGGTCTCGAAAACGTATGTAGCCCATTTCATCCCCCATCGTCCTTCTGATCACACCGCGCACAGTTTGGTAACACCTGGCACGTTGTTTCTGCTTCCCGCCCACGCCCGCTGACGCATTTTCGCTGACAGCTACGCCAATTCCGTACTCCAGGCCCTCTACTTCTGCTCGCCCTTTCGAGACCTCGTCATTCAACACGCCGTTTCATACCCAAACGTCGTACCTCCCAGCGCACCTGCCACCCGCCGCAGACAGGACCCAAGATCCACCCATGAATCCTCGCCACAACACGCCCCATCACGTTCCGCAATCCCTTCCCCCCCGCGCTCCCTCTTTGCCGCCCTCCGCGCTCTCTATACCCACATATCTCAGAACCCAGCAGACAAGGGCTCCGTCGCCCCCCGTCCATTCATAGAAAAGCTCAAAGAGCTCAATGAAGGTTTCAGAAATACGATGCACCACGATGCCCACGAATTCCTTAATTATTTATTAAACCGAATCGTCGAGGAGATGGAAGAGGAAAGGAGGCTCCGGTTGGTCTCTGGTGACGACCGTACGTCTACCAGCCCGTGTCATCCTCTTGTCATATTCACATCGTCTCCAGTACCTCGCTCCACGAGCTCTTCTTCCTCTGCTTCGCAACCCCCGGTCATGACTGCGAGTGCTTCCTCCTCAAGTACACGCTCGCCCGGCGCGACTTTCGTACATCAGATATTCGAAGGCACACTGACCAGCGAAACTCGATGTCTGACGTGCGAGAACGTGCGTTTCATCTACACTGTCATACACGTTATCTTACCACGCCCTCCTAGGTCTCCTCGCGCGATGAATCGTTCCTTGATCTATCAATAGATATCGAGCAAAATTCGAGCGTCACCGCCTGTCTAAAGCAGTTCAGCGCGAGCGAAATGCTTTGCCAAAAGGAGAAATTCTTTTGTGATGCCTGCTGCGATCTACAGGAGGCCGAGAGAAGGTCCATGTGTCAAAGCATGCTATCACTGTGTGTTGCTGACACCTTACACAGGATGAAAATCAAACGGTTACCAAACGTGCTCGCCCTTCATCTGAAGCGGTTCAAGTACCAAGAAGATGGGCAAAAACACATCAAACTTACGTACCGCGTTGCGTTTCCCCTTGAGCTCCGTTTGTTCAACACCGTGGATGACATCCCAAATCCTGACCGGCTGTATGAACTTTTTGCCATAGTAGTGCACATTGGAAAGTGAGCGATCAGCTAGTATTGTCAATCATCTCATTCCTTCTGACCTACCCCTGATGCGGTCAGCGGACCGAATCACGGGCACTATGTCAGCGTCATAAAGACCATGGGTATCTGGCTCATCTTTGATGACGAAACTGTCGACTCGATTAAAGAGTCTGACATTCCAAAGTACTTTGGGGATTCAAATGCTGGCTCTGCCTACGTGCTATACTATCAGGCCTTGGACGTTGACCTTGCAGCTCTTGGCCTTAGGTCACCCAGCCCCGATCCCGTGATGCACCCTGTGTCAAAATCAGAACAGCCACAGCTCTGGCAGCCGGCAGATTCTCCGGTATCCACGGCGCAATCGATACCATTGCCGCCCGGCCTCAGTGACCCACCTGTGCCTGAGCCTGCTCCACGACCGATCACACCTCCAACGCCAAAGCATCCCTTCGAACCTCCTTTGAGGTCACCACGCAAGGCGACGTCACAGCTTTTGAAAAGTCCTCCTACCCGTTCATCGGTACGTCATGGACTCTCGCGCGCCGAGACTATGCTTGGCACGAGCCGAGCCGCTTTGGACGAGAAGTTCAACTCCGTCCCCAAGCCAAGCTTACGACCGGTAGCTATTCTTCCCAAGGATGATCTTAAACCCTTGCAGGGCCCCGCCGGTCCTGTCAATGGCAAAGAGAGGGATTCTGATAAGAGTATGATGGGATGGCTTCGGCCATTGTTCAAAACTGTCAGGTCTCGCCCGAGTTCAGAGATCAACGCAGATTCTAGACCGCCATCCCAGAATGCGCTTACGGTATTAGGCTCGCCCTCACGAAACCAGTCCACTAGTTCATCTTCAAACAGTTCAAAAGGCTCTCGCCACCCGATTGATTCGCCAATATCCAGCCATCGCTCTCGCATATCTCCGCTTCCCAATGGCAAACCCCATTCACGCTCTCGAGTTGCTGATTCGTCAGCATATGAGACGGAGTCGAGGCACTCGTCAGTTTCTGCGAGTTCCAATACCATTCCCACATCCCCGATTGCAGACCGAAACTCGCAGTCGCGGTCTCTGCCTTCTATACCAGCATCACCCCATGCGTCTGTGGCCGAAACTCCGCTTCCTGCATCTGCAAGAACGAGTTTAGATCACACTCGTGTACCACGACGGCAAGCCAGGCCATTGATCAAAGAGCACGGTCCTCGACTTTTACCCAAGCCGCCTGTCCGTCCTGCCACTTCCGCGGGCAGTCCCACGCATACCCATCCGCCGCCCCATAGTGCATCGCTATCGAGTAATTCTTCACCGGTGCCTAGTTCCAAAACCTCGGTGAACAAATCGGATCTCAGACCCAAGTCCGCCCAGAATTCGTACGGTTTCCTGATGCTACCACCTAGCACAGCCACCCCATCTGTGCCTGTGAGCGCAACAGGCACCGCTGGGAGACGGACGGGTCGGAAGCTCAGTTTAAACACGCCGATACTCGGGTTTAAGAGGCGAGAAAAGGACCAGTGATGCCGTGCGACGGGATCGGCTCTATGCGTCATGTTTCTTATCCTTGCCCGACCACGCTCGCATCCAGGACGGCCGAGTATAGAGTGTCGCCTCGTTTGATCATTTTTATTTCCCTTTGACGCTTCTCGCTCCCCGTCTTTTTTTCCCGTCTTGCTTTGCATATATATTCGCCGTCTCTTGTCTTCTTCATCTCGCAGGGTGGAACTGCTCTCGTCAAATCACGCAACGATATCCCCCACGTTTACAAATACATACATACCTCACAAGTCATGTAATGTACTGTTGCTCACGATATCGGAAGGCATGTTGTGCTTGAAGGAAATTAGAGGGTATTACAGGTCCGAGACGGAGAACGTTTACAACATGTACGGGATCGATAAAGCAATAAGAAAAGCAACGTGGACAGCAAGGTACTATTATGCGAAAAAAAGGGGAAGACAAGACAGGAACAAGAGACGTGCATAATAATAACATCACAAGTCGAGCATGCGTGTATCGGCCAGAGGAAGCGGCCGACGCTGTCCGTCGGGCGCTGCAAACCAAAGATCGAATGAGAACAGCAGATCAAGCACGCAGTTGATGGTACCTACCCTGCACAGGGGCCTTTGCAAAGTCGATCACATGAAGACAAGCGTCATCCGGCTTGACGTAAAACACGCGACCAGTCCCCTCGTCCCACGCGATCGCCTTGACCCCCGCGCGCAAGTCCGCGCGCAGGTCCGGCGACATGTTAAACTTGCACATGACGCCCTCTCGGGTATGCATCGCCCCGCCCATGATGTTGTGAAAGAGCGCCTGCTTGGCCGCGGTGTAACCCGCCGAGCCGTCGCTGACCGAGACATGGCTGTAAAAGCCGCGGATGGAGAGTCGCTCCGAGATGTCGTGCGTGCGCGTGACGTACACGAGCGAGCGCTGGTTTCCCGCGAGCACGAATCCGCGACAGAGGCCCCGCTCTTTGTCGGCTTCCCATGTGACGACGTGATGGTTACCCGCGACGAGGTTCCCGAGCCAGTAATGCGGCGTCGAGAGCATGCTCTTGGGCAGAAAATGGCGGGGCGTGGAGCTGATCATGAGTTCGTGAAATCGGGTTCCGCCTTCGCTGCGATAAAAGATGGTGATGGGCGGGTGTTCGGCGCCATCGGCGGGGTTGGCGCATGGGACGCTTTCGTAGTCGCTCGGGTCTGTAATTTGTATCCCTTCGACGTCGTCGGCGCGGAAGCTCATGGTCTGCTGCGCAAACGTGCTCTGCATTTCGTTGTCACCGAAATCTGGGATGTTGAACAGGGAGATTGTGATGAGGTCTTGGGTAACGGGCGGAACGCCCAAATGGTCGGTGTTGGGCGCCGTTGGGAGCTTGACGGCGCGGAGGACAAGTATTTGGCCCTGGTGAGGCAAGATGCGCATGTTGCATATGTTGTGATGCTGGACGCAACCCCTGATGAGCACGGGTAGTATTCAGAATGTTCGCCACGATGACTCACATTCGAAGAATAGGGCTCTTCTCGGGCGCAGCAGAGTGTGGAGAGCATGCCAACCCCAGTCAACTCCTTGAAGACCACCGTTTCATTGTTTTTCACGACTGCTACTGTCGGTACACCCTCGATGATGGCAAGATCGACGGCACTGAGCTCCGTGCTACTTCGTAGAACGCACAAAAGACGAAACGGTGGGGGCTGTGATGCAGCAAAGTGAAAGAAAGCAGTCGAACCAGGTACAAGACGAGGGTCAGATAAAGCGTCGAGGGCGTCGAGAGAGATTTGTATGCAAGTGCAAGCGTATTGGATGGGAACCGGGGGATCGATTGGCTTTCTTGGATTTTCCAAGATGGGGTTATATATCGAGGGATCCACGCTGTGGACCACGTCAGGTAATTCGCGGCTACAATCTGATGACTGACCCAGAATCGTTATAACGAGAGGAGATTTTACGACGAACATATGCAATCACTATGCTGGGCGTTCCATCAATATTCATATATCTGGCTCTAAGGTTGTAAGCTTTCCGCTTGACTGGCGTCTCCGCCAAAGGGACAACCCCGCCTATGCGATGATCGAGGGCAAATACGATTAAAGAATAATGCGTTTTGGCAATGTTGCACACAGAGGCAACCATGTACTTTCCTCCAGGAAGCACAACTATTGACTGGATGAGACGATTAACTTGGAAAGAATTTTGAGATAAGGGACAAGGATTGGGTGACAACCAGTTTTTTTGCAGTGAAATTGACCTCGTGACCAGCCTTTCTGCCTCAAAAGACGTCAGATACTGAGGTGAGTGACGATGTGATGGTGGTCGTTGTGGAGCATTGGATCCGATGTGCTTTAGAAAATTCTTCCAGATGATGCCTTGATGGGTGAGGTTGTAGTACAGTTTGCTAACCTGTCATATGTGAAGGACGTGCGCGAGAGGTTGAAAGACGGAAACGTACTCGTCGTAGAGAAAGGATGTCCTCGATACCCAGGTAGCTGAAAACTTCCATGAGGATATCATCCGAGAGCGCATTCAAGGACGGAAGTTTCTGCTGAGCTATTCGCATATCCCATGACTGTCCTGTGCGCCCTGCGCGTAGTGAGGTACATGATGGGAAAGTAAAACGTCGAGGCCACAGACTCGAGGAAGCCATCAACGCGAGAGTAAAAAGAAAGTGAAGAATCTCTCGGGATGGCGGTATTTACATATAAAAAATGAGCTGTTGATCAAGGTCAGCCCTTGTTTTACGAAGGAGTCTGAACGTCGTCGCGGCATCATGACGACGATGTCAGAGGTGAGTACAAGGATTCTTGTTGGTCGTTTGAGTGTGAATACAACTCTTGCCTTATTTGGAGCTACGCATGGTTGACACATTGAATCGGCCGTAGACGCCAAAGTAGCATATAGGAATATTCACAGCATGGCCTAAATCAACTGACGTATTGCAGTTTGTCTAATATCGACCGTATTTTCACTTGGCGGTCTGCGCTTGCCACTGGCCCTCTGCCGCATGCCTGCGGTGAAAGTACCCTCGTGGACAATATGCCCTGCAGTCCCGAAAACGCCTCGCCTCATGTGTAATTTCGCATCCCAAGATGATCATAATAGTGACCCAGGCAAGTAAAAAAATGTACACGGGGTGCATTGCGGGCAACACTATCACATGTGAGGATGGTCCAGACGACAAGGGGAATGTCATGAACAGGTGGTACACAGAGACACGGTAGACAAATGGTACATGCAAAAACCACCGACCATTACTTGGGCTTCAGCGTCAGAAAACCAGATTGCGTGATGTATAACTACACAGATTGCAGTTAGACATCAGGAGTAACGCAAAGGGCAAAAACAGAGCTCACAGTGGGTATACAGTCAAGCACCGAGATGAACATACAGAATCCGTTGATCAAACGGAATCTTCACCGATCTCATCGTTTCTCGCAGCGCGAACGCCGCGCGAGTATGATCCAGACGACCCAACTCATCCACCACGTGCGTATAAAACACCGACGTGACCTTGTTCGCCCCCGAATCGCTCACTGCCCACATTGTCCCGATCACAGAACGGAATCCAGCAAACTGCATCGCCGAAGCAAGGTGGATTACCTCGTCCGGACTCTCATCGTCTCCGACAGTTGTTTCACAAGCAGAGAGGAATGCAAATTCTGGATTCTGCAGATTCCGCTGGATGATGTGTTGTATTGTAAAATGTCCGTCGTGGAGAGCGAATGCAGACTCGAATGGCTTCTCCTGGTTCGGTAAACCATGACAAGCAAAGTGCACCCAGTCATTCTTGCCAAGCTCGTCTGCGACCCTGGAAATGCAGGAATCCGGTCCTTCAATGCGTTTGACCACCGCGAGATCACCGATGAGTCGACTAATGTTAGCCAACTTAATACTGACAAACGGGAGTTTATTTGTCCCGGTGGCCGCCGCTTGGCCGATGGCAATGAAGTGCTTCTTCTGAGTCGCGGAATTGGGTGAACTGGGCGATCTGGCACGAATGAGGGCAGTCAAGGTGGGAGTGTAGGACGAGACATAGAGATCTGAAAGATTCTTTCGGCACTTCCTAAACAGACCGCCCTTATACGGACCGGCAGCATGCAAGGGCAACAGAGAGAACTCGGCAGTGGGGCACCACCAGATACGGGATTGTAATGGATATACCGTTTGAAGGAAATCAACGATAGGGGAAACAACGCTAAACCAGAGTTCCTGCATGATGATGCAAAGATCTCTCGTCACGTTCCGCCATGAGCGCTCGACCAAGGTATCTTGTAGCTTCCAGGAGAGGTCGCGAATATAATCTTTTGTAGTTGACAGCGGGATGTGAACAGGATCCCTATCCACAAAGACGATGAGGGCATCGCAACCGTACTCACTCGCATTCAAGATGATTACAGGTCCATCCCTCGCTGCCTGCTGTAGATCAGAGAACAGTTGCGGGAGAAGGAAGTATGAGAGACCGGGCAACTCGCGAATGTTGGACACAACTCTTTGCATCTCCACGTTGAGATGCCACACCCGGTCATGCCGATCTGCACCAGGTGAATCAAGGGTGTTGTGAATGAGCGACGTCAAATGCGTGAACTCATCCGCCAGCACCTTCCCTTCTGTGCCAGATGCAAGGACTTCGTCCAGTGGGGATCGAAGCCGACTAAGCTGGCTCCAGAAAACGGCCCGACCTTGTTCAAGAAGCTCGACTGCCTTGTTCAGAGATTGGTCGCGAGGACAAGCCGAGAATGCATCAATCGCGAGCGACGATGTGTGAGCCTTCAGCATAGGAAGATTTTCAGGTAAGGATGGAAGAGTAGCAACATGTTGAACAAGTAACCGAAGAGCTGTTTTGTATGCAAGAAAGGTTGTGGGATGATGTAAATGCTCAGCTGCTTTGATCCATGCGGTGGCAGCAGACAGATCGGATGAGGATGTCATGTGGGAGACATGTTGTAGTTGAGAATAAAGACTGAACACCTCCTCTGGGACTTCTACCCACCTAGCCGTGTGAAGCGGGCGAGGAGATATTGAGCAAGATTGTTCAAAGTCATCGAATGGTGCGGGTGACCCGGTGGGCGGAGTGCCAGTGAGTTTCGGGATAGGTTAATGGCCTCATCAAGGTCACTAACTTTACCCAGCTGCCGGTACCGAGAAGAGAAAAGATTTGCGAGGTTGTTCAAAGGCGTGGAACGATCCGGATGTCCTGGTAGGCAGAGTGCCAGTGCGTCTCGGGATATGTCAATCGCCTCATCTAGGTTGCTAACTCCACCCAGCTGATTGTACCGAGCGCGGAGATGAACGGCGAGGTTGTTCAAAGACCCGGAACGATGCGGGTGCCCTGGTGGGCGGAGCGCCAGTGCGCCTCGGGATAGATCAATGGCCTCATCAAGGTCACTAACTCCACCCAGCTGCTTGTACCGAGACGAGAGAAGGTTTGCAAGGTTGTTCAAAGACATGGAACGGTTCGGGTGCCCTGGTGGGCGGAGCGCCAGTGCGCCTCGGGATAGGTCAATCGCCTCATCAAGGTCGCTAATGGCCCCCAGCTGCTTGTACCGAGAAAAGATATGAATGGCGGGGTAGTTCAAAGACGTCGCATGGTCCGGATGCCCTGGTGGGCGAAGTGCCAGCGCGTCCTGGTCGAATACAATGGCTTCATTCAGGTCATCAATTTGTCCGAGTTGCTCGTAACGATACCAGAGATGGTTTGCAAGCTGGTTCAAAGCGGTGGACCGCTCTGGCTGGGTGGGGCCACAGAGGTGAAGCGCCTCACGATCAAGGTCAATCGCCTCCTCGATATGAACAATCTCGCTGCCTTGCCAAAATTCGGCTTCAAGGGATTGTGCTCGTGAAAGCAGTCGTTCAACTGAAAAGCACGTTATTGTGGCGCCCTACTACATTGAAATAGAAATAAATACCATCTGGATCCATGTAGGGTGGCCAAAAGCCTTGGCGAATAGCCTGTCCTGTCACACTGGCAGCTGCTTTCCCTTGTTACCTGATGGTTGCGGCGCCGAGTCGCCCTGTCCCCGACTCCGCCGACCAATATCCTCAACCTTGCTATTAGCCAAGCTAGAACAGAGACTTGGCACTTTGAGCATCACGGCGGTGAGCTGTGGAATAATTGTGACCTACAAACTGTATGATCTGAGGAGAGTTGCGCGTTTTGCACTGATTTCGTGTTGGCACGAGCCTGTTTGTCTTGCCGAACACTCCCCATGACTACTCTACCTCTGGGGCCGACCGAGCTGCGTTCGATCCTCACTTTTACAATCAACCTAGCACGAATCTCCGGGACTATCATTCTAGAGGGCTCACAGGCCATTCAGTCCGCTTCCCTCATCGACGAGAAAAAGAACTCGGCTGATCTAGTGACCAAGTACGATGTCGCGGTTGAGAACCTTGTCATGACAGCGATCAAAAACGCGTATCCATCCTTCAAGTTGTGAGTGTCCCGTTTCGAGGCGCAGGGCGTTCATTCACCATCAGACTGCATATCGACAGTATCGGGGAAGAGTCACATGAGGCTTGTGGGGTGCGTGCTGCATTGACCGATGACCCAACGTTCTGCGTCGATCCCATCGGTAAGGGTATCTTGCTCACTCGGAACGACCGACGTTGAGCTGCCTTAGATGGTACGACCAACTTTGTCCATGGTTTTCCCTTCTGCTGCATCTCCCTCGGTCTCGTTTACCAGAAACGTGCTGTCCTGGGTGTCGTCTACAACCCGTTCTTGGATCACTTGGTATGTGATCTTGAGGTACCGTTCAGCCCATCATCATGTCTTTATAGTATACCGCGACCGAAGGCCAGGGTGCCTACCTCACCCGAGGCTCTGGTCAGCCAATGAAACTCCCATTGGCTGCTCCGAAACCTCTTCCTTCTCTATCCAAAGCACTCATCGGTGCGTTCATCACACATCACATGTCATGTTGCCTACCCCGTTTACCACGATCCTAGACGTCGAATGGGGATCTGACCGGGGGACACCTGTCATCGAGTCGAAGTGCGATGCGTATCTACGTCTCGCAGCGGACCCTGCTTCTGTGGAGCGTGGTCGGATGGCGCATTCGCTCCGAACGACGGGCAGTGGGGCGCTCAACTTTTGCCTGGTCGCTCAGGGTGCCATCGACGTGTGTTGGTGAGTTCTCTGTGTAAATGGCACTTTGTCCGAGCTCACTGATGAACCAGGGAGATTGGATGTTGGTAAGCAGGCGTTCCAAAAGGCTTTAGGTGTCCGATCGACTAATCGATGTGATGACTTAGGCCATGGGATGTCTGTGTGAGTGTGTATGCGTTTACTGGCGCGTATTTATCTCTGAATGTTGGCCGTCAGGCCGCTATCGTCGTCATACAAGAAGCAGGCGGCAGTGTGACATCCCGTTCTCTCCTTGGATCGGAACGCGAGCGTGTCGATCCGTTCATACTGACACCAGAAGCGCTGATGGGTCGTGAATTCCTGGCCATCAGGGCCATCTCGGCGACGCAAGGTGAAACGGACGGGGAAGCGCGGTTACGTCTCACCGAAGAATTTTATGAGACGGTTGGGGATACGACCTCGATGTTGCGGAGCTGAACGGATCAGCTTGCATGTAGATGGGTGGCGATAAACGAGCCTCTAGATCCCGTCTGCGTATTTGTTCTCTCACCCAGCTGCCAACGTTGAAATACTGCCCCTTTCCATCCCAAAGCAAGCCCTCTCCGAGTCGGAAGTGCCCACAAGTCACCCACACGTGTTATATGGCTCGATATTCGAGTAGCGATTACCCCATCGTTTCACGGGATCGCGACGGATGGAGGCAGAGTAGTATTTGGAAAGATCGGGCCCCGTGTCTCTGGCTGCGACGAGGTGGCATTTCCAGGAAACAACTTAACTTGCGCAAGGGGGAAAGACGACGGAAATGAGACAATCGTCAGTCCTACTATGATACAGAGAAACGTTGTACAAAAGGCACATACAAAACCTACCGACCATTACACCTCTGGTTTGGGTAGCTCATACCAGTGATACGTATTTTCACCCCGATTCCAAATAGGCTTGAGCTTCATCACCAAATTGCGTGATGCATTATCTTTGCGAGCATGTTCTGCCGAAAAGTCGCGCGTAGCAAAGAGGTGGGCACATTTGTCCGCGGTGACATATTTATACACACCAGGACCACCAGAGGCGACGATATTGTATCGCGGATGGGCGTCCTCGAAATGATTTTGCCTCGGTGGCTGTATGACCTGCACAGAAGGTGTGTTGACCTTACCTACTTCGCCTTCCTCTGGCTCTAGTCCCAGCTCTGCGACCAACGCGATGTATGGACGTTTCCGTAATCTTTCATCCTCCGGGAACAGATTGATATCCCGCTCAGTAAAAGTATGCGTTGTTGGCCCACTGCCTTTGATATGTCTCTTGACCTGGATTAGAACTGCAGACATGGCGGATTCCCGTAGCGTCGCTTTCTTATCAAGCAAGACGGGAATCGCAAAGTCTACATATTTCTGGGATTGGTGGCCGATGAATGCCACCCCCCTGGCGAATGCAGCACAGAGCGCTTCCGAGGTGAGCTCATAGTCACCTCCAGCCCTGGCAAACTGTGTGAACCGGACCATGGAGTTTTTGAATGCCTTGGAAAAGGCGGTGTCATCTATCTTGTTGTCAGGTATCGCCCCCAATATCTTTTTCAGTATGGTCCGATTCAAAGAGTTCCCTGATGAAGGTGACGAGCTTGCATCCTCGGCTAAAGGTAATTTCTGAATGGGAGACAGGACGTGCCAGATCCGCGCGCACGCCATCCATGTAGGCTCGCATGAGGAACATACGCATGGCAAGTTCTCCGCGTTGCCCAAGATCTATCAAAGAATGGTCGACCAGCGGGGTTGTCTCAAGGATCTTCATCATGATATCAAAGCTGTTAGTGTTTTCAAGCTTCTGGAATACCCATAGTTGCTGAGCAGCAGCTTCGGCAAGTAGAGGTTCCGACGGATATCCGGATTGGAAGTACATGCGATGTCCCGGCATAGAGTAAGCGATATGCATGTGGCTCTTCACCATCTCAGCTTGAATATCATTGATCCGTGTATGGTTCAGCTCGAAGTCGAATGCAAGGAGGACATCCAGAACTGCGGTGAGTGCAGATCTCGTCATATTTCTATAGCGTGCATCGACATCATGATAACATAATAGTTTCAGTCGTGCCAACGTCAGAGGATTTCAACACTAGCCTCGTCGTCGTTAGCCCCTGTGGACCACCAACTGGTGATAAAATGAGTGAAGCACGAATATCACCTGTACAAAAAACTTACAGCGGACGGCCCACTTCGCAATGTAATCCGCTTTGGATAAATCCTTCATATGTAGGACACCAGCCCTGACCATAAGACCTGGAAAACAGTCGAACGGTGTTTCGGTGAATGGAGCCAACAGTCTACCCTGCATAGCACGCTCAGAGACAGCAGCTTCCTTTGTAGGCGCGAGAAAGTGGAGTGAAGATTGTGTCGAAAGCAAGAGGCAAAACAATGGAGACTTGCAGAGAAAGCTGATCACCGAACACAAGATATCAAGTTTTGTGCCATTCTCAACTTTGCCGTTGAGTTCATGAGCCTCGTCGATGTAGATGATCACCTTGATTTTATCGGTGGTTTCGCATTGTTCTTTCAATTCAGAAATTAGACCCTTTAATTCCTCGCAAGCATTCTCACGACGCTCCTGGGGCTGAAGAGCAAAGACATTAGTTCTGTTCATTTGTGCGCAGACCACGGTTCAACGAACCTTGTGACACGACTCCACCACATCCCGATAGAATTTGCCACGGTATCTCGCGTCAGCCATCCGCTCATACCACTTGTTGGTGACGTCATTGTTTGGGACGTCGAGAGTGGAAAGTTCTTCGGCCGCACGACGAAACAGACACCGGAAAAATATTACATAGTGTGCTCTGCATTGGTCCTTGTTCGTTGGTGCACTCTCCACCAAATATTCATGCAATGTACGGTCCGCTGGCGGATATGTTGCGACTACGCTCAAATCAGTAAAAGAGCAGATGTAGTGAAGAAAGATGTACCCGGGCGTTTGTCGTCGCGAATATTAATGGGAAGAGTGAAAACCAACTTTGCCTGCTCGTCTACCATTCTTAACTTGCCTGTCCCAGAGCTTTGTATGATGGCACATAGGTTCTCGTATGGGAAGGGACGATACATCTCGTTGATGTTGTCAAAAAGCACTCTATGATAAACTCCTTGAAATGGTGCTTTCCAAGCTTCCCTGAGGCCTGAAGCAAATGTGTTAGATGTGTTATTACGCGGACTCGCGATGGCTCGAAACGACCTACGTTGCTCGTAAAACCCTTCACTGTTTCTTGAGGATCAGACGTAGTGGGCTGTACAGAACCCGAGGACGACTGGAAATAGTCTAGACAATCAAACTTAGCTGTGGTCAGATAAGCCAACTAAGCACTTACCCGACTCCAGTATCTTCCGGTAGGATTCCTCTCCCCAGGCCACCTGAAGCTGGTCTTTCAGATCTGTATTGTCTCTGAGGACGTCCTGAGTGTTAGTCTGTTTATCTGAGTAGGCCCGAATGACACCCAGCAATAAGAGAATGAGAACGTCAGAGAGATCGCTCCTGTTGCCTATGAACTCTGTAACTCGCGCATCACTGTTAATCTTTTTGTCAATTTCGGTGTATTTATCGTCGAGCCTTTGTCGTTTGTCGCGATGGGAGTCGGGTTTCAGCAGGCATCAAGCTATAGTCCGCCATGATGGTCGTGGATGCCCCTTAGTATGATTGCATAACGTAGCGCCTGAAAGCCCGCAGCGCTACTTGTCAGCTTCATGCTAGTCGTTGACTACTTGCACAAAATTGAAAAAAAAAAATTGGAGCAAGTTGTACATAAGCTGCAAACGCTGGGCAGCAGGGTGCCATCGACGTGTGCTGGTGTGCTCTGTGCTCTTGGTCTGGAACCAGCGAGATTTGATGTCGGTACACAGGCATGGGGACGTTCCTTTCTGTCCACATGAGCATATCCATTCATACTGAACATTCCTGGCACGGTGAAACTGGCAGGGAAGTCTTTCCAGACGTTTACGAATCGGTTGGAAATACGCCTTGGATGTTGCGGGACAGGCGACGCGTTGACGATAGATACCATTTGGGACACGTTCGTGAAGGATATGTTTGTCAGACTGCTCCATCTCTTTCAACCATTATGTCGACTACTTTAGGACCTGCTGAACTCCGTTCGATCCTCGCGTTCACCGTCAACCTCGCGCGCACAGCGGGCACGCTTATCCTTGAGGGATCTCAGGCGATCCAGTCTAGCTCAGATATCAACGAGAAAAAGAACGCGGTCGATCTGGTGACCCAATACGATGTCGCAGTAGAGAATCTGGTCTTGGGCGAGGTCCAAAAGGCATATCCTGCCTTCAAGTTGTGCGTGCTATTCTGATGATCACGACGGTAACTGACAGACATGATCACACTAGCATCGGCGAGGAGTCTTACTCTGCTGGGACACGCCCTGAACTGACTGATGAGCCGACGTTTTGCGTGGATCCCATTGGTGCGTATATGCGCTCTATCTCTTACTCTGGAACGTGAATTCGTTTATAAAGACGGGACCACGAATTTCGTGCATGGATTTCCATTCTGCTGCATTTCTCTTGGTTTGATATACGAAAAACGACCGGTACTCGGCGTGGTGTACAATCCTTTTATCGAGTATCTGGTCAGACGCCTCTCCGCCATCATGGACAGGACTTGACGCTTGTTGCAGTATACTGGAATCGAAGGGCAGGGATCGTACCTCACCCGGGGCAATGGTCAACCTCAGAAGCTCCCACTCGCATTGCCCAAGCCTCTGCCCTCGCTCACCAAGGCTCAGATCGGTACCATCATTCATCCTGGCCGCAGATATTGACTGATGTGATCCAGCCATTGAGTGGGGCTCTGACCGAGGCAACCCCGCGATCACGGACAAGGTGGACTCATTCCTCAAGCTGGCAGGGGATGCGTCTGTTCCTGGGGGAAGGATGGCGCAGTCGTTGCGCTCGATGGGGAGTGCGGCACTCAACTTTTCTATGGTCGCGCAGGGTGCGTTGGACCTGTACTGGTGAGACTTGGCCGTCCGTCTTTGGCGTGATGCTGACGTGTGCATTAGGGAAATTGGATGCTGGTGAGTGAGTTTGCGGCTTGACGGCGTTGTTACTGACGCATTGACCACCAGGCCCTGGGATGTATGTGTGAGTTTCGGTGATTTTGTGGCCTGTATTGCTTGCTGACGAGCGTAGGCGGGGATCGTGATTGCGCAAGAGGCGGGTGGTGTGGTGACTGGGTCGCACGATGTACTCAAGGGTGCTGTTGAGCCGTTCAAGGTGACGGCCGAGATTCTGACTGGACGCAAGTACCTCGTCATCCGTGGCATTGCGGACGTCGACGAGGAGAGCGGCAGAGATGCGCAGCTCCGCATTGCGCGCGAGTTTTATGCGACTGTCAATGACACTGAGCCCAAGTAGTAGTAATTGGTAGTACTCGGATCGGAATCCGTCGGGCCGTAGCGGGTCCCCAAAAGAGGCTGGCGCTGGCGTGTGAGCACATTGCTTGTCTTTTATCCAAATGGTCCACCGCAGACAACAAGCGTCCACCTCCGCCCCGTCCGCCTCCAACGCTGGATCGTCGGCGTCGGGGGTCACCACTGCTGCCTCCGCCTCAGGTAGCACCAGCGCGCACTACGGTATCACTGGCGGCCCGGGCTACAACCCAAACGCAACCGTCGTCTCGACCATCCCCGCCAACGGCAACCCCGGCGAAATTGTCTTCACTTTACCCCCACCCGCCTCCAGCTCTTTTTACAAGGTCGCTCCAGGCGAATATGTTACCATTGGATGGAACTTTAGCTACCTCGCCTACACACCCACATCCCTCACCGTCTCGGCTGCCTGCGAAAACGGCAACACATACCCAGTAGGGCCCTCAAACGGTATCATACCAGGAAACGCACAAAACGTCACTTGGTATCCATACGGTTACCAGACGCAAAACCCTGGCTTGCCTCTCGCACAGGCAAAATATACCCTCCAAATATGGGGCGGTACAGGCGGCCTCAGTCAAATTCCGACACCGGGTTTCCTTGCGCCGAACGAAAATCTCCAGTTCTCCCTCTATTTCCCTCAGCCATACACTCCGCTCGCAAGCGGTACGTATCTTGATCTTGCACTTTCCCACTTCATTCATCCATTGTCTCCAGGTTGGCAATGTTCGGGTTGCAACGGCGCACTGGAACAGTTCAAGGCACATCCCGCCTCCATAGCCCTCTTTACCACCCTGCTCGTCATCTTCCTCTCAGGGTTCACCACCCTCCGCAGAGTCTGGGTCTAGTTACTCGTTTTCACTTTTTCAGACACTTTATCTTGGGTATCATTGACATTTCCAACGGACTTGCATCTGGACACAATACATGCGTACCAAGGTAGATTACGTTCCTCGCTCTCATGCCGCATTTCTTATCTATATATGGCCTTGCCTGTAACCACCTCGTGGTATAATCTTGCTCTCGCCCCCGACAGACCTTTTTTGCTCGTTACATGCCACATTGTGTTAGTACAACGGACGTTTTGTCTGTCCGGCTGATTGGCACGGTACATGCGGTCGATGGGCAGTCATTTACGGTTGGTAGACACACGATCTTTCCCTCTTTTTTTCCATCTTTCAAGAAATCCTTCCTTTATCGCGTAGTTTATTCTTGCGCATTGCAAGCAAATGTGATATACAAAGCATCGTGACCGACTCGCTCTCCTGGCTTATTCGGTATCCCACTTCTGCAAAGTCGCCATATCTACATGTTTCTGAAACGTCAACTGGTCATCTCATCCGGGCTCAACTCGCTCAAGATCCGGGGGGCTTTATATTCAACTGCAACACGAAGAAGCAGAGATGTCTGACTGCTCTCCTTCCCTGTCAGACTTTCGACTAGCCTCTCTGACCGCGTTATGGCGAAAGACGTACCAACAAGTAGAAGGGCAGTACTACTAGCCATCTTTATTGCGTTCGGTGAGTGCGCCAGAGACAGCAAACTCACGGACTGACGGTCATACAGGAGGTGAGCTTTCCACCCTCACGAGAATGAAATGATAGCCAGACATCTTGGTAGGATTTCTATTCGGATATGACATGGGTGTCGTCTCCGTATGTCGTTTTTGCTTTCGGTATTGGTTGGCGGAGTCGGGGACAGGGCGACTTGGCGTTGCAACCTGATCGTCAGGCGCTTCGCCTCTGTAGCCCCAGCCAGAGCGGGCCACCGCTCTGAACCAGCCTGCAAGCCGTCTCTGTCGTCGTTACGACCAACTCGGACAAATCGATAACCTGAATGAAGCCACTGGGAGACGCGCTGGTGCTTTGCCCACCCGGGCACCCGGACCGTCCGAGGTCTTTAAACAAACTGACATCGCATCTCTCTTCTCGGTACAAGCAGCTGGGTGGAGTTAGTGACCTTGATGAGGCCATTGACCTATCCCGAGGCGCACTGGCACTCTGCCCACCAGGGCATCCAGGTCGTTCGGGGTCTTTGAATAACCTCGTCGTTCGTCTCTCCGCTCGGCACGATGGACTGGGGGAGATTATTGACCTCAAGGCAACATTGTGATGCAGCCCAAGACGAACACCCCTGACGAGAGCTTTTGCAGGCTCGAAACTGCATACCCATCCCGCCCCCTTGCTCATCCAATGCCCACACCATCTCGAGACTGGGTCTCTAATCATCGGAGCGCGGTGACGACCGACAGCCAGGCAGCCTCTCCCTTGCACACTCAGACTCTCATGTAAATGTGTACTAACAGTGCATTGGACTATACACGTTCATTTTTGGTCATAAAGACGACGAAACTGTGTGCCGAACTGTGCCGAGAAAGCCAGCGCGCTTCTATACTACTTAATCCCCTGTCGATCGACGCGCCATTTAATGTGTCAGCTGGTACGCTTCGTCTCACCCCGCCTCTCTCCTTCGTCACCGTGCTATCACTGTCCTATATTACAAAATTTACCTTCAGGTCTCGTCCAACGTTTAGACATATTCTGAACCTAGCCTTCGTCTTCTCCTCACGATCCATCATGTATACCACCCCAGCACCGATGGCAGTCGACAGTCCGTCTCCTCCTCCTGAGACTCGGGACCTTTACACGATTGAAGAACACGAAAGATTGGATCAGGAAGTCCAAGCAAAATTGGAGCAAAAGAGGGCAATATGGCGAGAGAATCCATCTTTAGCAGAGCTTGAGAATGTACTTCGTGCGGTCGTTCAAAGTGATCCCAAACTGCATCAAAAATATCTCGACCAAGCTGATATCGATTTCCCCCGCGACTTGGAGACGACTTTAAGTGATGCATGGCGAGAGATGTCATTCCAAAGTATTCGCATACTCCGTACGCACATTGATTATGGTGTTGGGCTCTTCGTCTTTGCTCACCATCCATAGGTGATCTTCAGAATCCTGAAACCGAAGGTGAGTTTCTCCAGGGAATATCTTGCCGTACTCATGTTGATTACTGTATTGGGCTTTCGCCTTCACTCATCATATCCATAGGACCTCAGCCTCCTGAATGTGAGTTCGTCCATTGACATATGTTGGTCCGTGCTTATACGATGTACACAAACAGATCTCGCTGCCCTTAGGAAAGCGATGACTTGCGATTACAAGGGAACTGCCGTCAATGCCTTCATTCAGTATCTTGAGCAAAATAACATCGCATTTAACTCGCCTGAGAGGGCATATTATGGCAGGTTCTGCTCCATAACCCAGATATCTGGTGCAGGAAAGACGCGTTTACTGTTTGAAGTGGGTTTTTGTCATCCTGTCCCATGACATTCGTTGACATATACTTTCTATGTAGCTTGGCAAGGAGGATATTTGTGTCTTATATATGAACATCCGATCCATGCAAGACGTGGGGTATCCTCCTCGCGACGCTAAACCTGCAAACATTCTCACGCAGATTGGCCTCACCGAGGACCAGTACCGTCTCCAGTGTCGGACATTTTTCGCAACAGTCTTCAAATGCCTCGCCACTTTTTTGCAGAAGGAGTCCAATCCATTTGGGGTGCTTTCTAATGTCGATGACGAGAGGCGTACCAAATTCTTGGAGGATGTTGGGAGGGAATTTCGCAATGTAAGTGCAATAGTGATTTCAATATTTGTCACACTCAAGTAAGCACAGGTCAAACACGAAACGCTCATGTCCTCAGGGGGAGATGCTGTCATGAAAAAGCACTTGACGGCAATGCTAAGTGCGAAGTGCCTCTCACAAAACAATGAGAACCGGCCCAAGGTGGTAATTGCCCTCGACGACGCCTGTGTACTGCATGAGAAGTTGCAGATTCGAAATTATCTTCTGGAGACAGTGTTACTCCAGACCATCAAGGAATATTCGGGGAATGAGGCAGTTTGGGTAGTGTTCGCCTGAGCTTGGAGGCTCGAGTGCAATTTGGTCTCTCCAGGGAGCTACGCTATTTGAACATTGGGTTGGGGAGCTGGAAGAATGAGCCGGTGTATGGTGAGACAATGTTGTATACATAGACCAGAACCAAAAGTCCATCATGTGTCCGCGATTCGGCCTTGTATGCCTCCACCAGCTCTAACGCAACATCTTTCCCGTGGTTGCTGGCAGGACTGTCAGCTCTCCTTAAATGCATTAGCAATCGAGTTGGCTAGTCTTTTGACGTACACAGCCTCGGACGTGATAATGATCGTCGTCGAGGCAAATACTCAACGAAGCCTGATCACACTGGCGCAACAACACGCACCTATTTGACGACGCCAATCCCACCTCGCAACCACTTGTACCACACCCCCGCATCGAGACGAGAGGTACGCGCACCCGGTCGCCGGTACGAAGCCATCCATCTTTGAACGTTTCCCCGGTCGCCTTAGGGTTTTTCTAGTAACCCTGCCAGTCGACCGTCATCACGAGCTTCCACGCCAGGGAGCAGCGTTCCAACTGACCCAGTCACATTCTTGGCGCGTCCCCCGAGCATCCCAGGGACAGGCTTGATGAACGTGGCAATCGTCTGGAGAGATGATGATGATGATGATGAGAAATGTTTGTTTGTAAACGAGAGAAAACCATGGACAAATCACCGACTCGCTCCCTTGCCAGGCAGATCTAGCTTTCCTGGCTTGTTCGGTATCATTATTTCTTGGCCCCACTTCTGGGTTTCACCGCACGAAGGTCGCCATATCTCCGCATGTTTCTGAAACGTATTACCATCATCAACTGGTCATCTGATGGCTCAACTCGCTCAAGATCCGGGGGGCTTTATATTCAACTGCAACACGAAGAAGCAGAGATGTCTGACTGCTCTTCTTCCCTGTCAGACTTTCGACTAGCCTCTCTGACCGCGTTATGGCGAAAGACGTACCAACAAGTAGAAGGGCAGTACTACTAGCCATCTTTATTGCGTTCGGTGAGTGCGCCAGAGACAGCAAACTCACAGACTGACGGTCATACAGGAGGTGAGCTTTCCACCCTCATGAGAATGAAATGATAGCCAGACATCTTGGTCAGGATTTCTGTTCGGATATGACATGGGTGTCATCTCCGTATGTCGTTTTTGCTTTCGTGTCCTTCCGTCCTCAATTGGTTCTCCAGGGTTGTCTTATAATGCCAGATTTCATACGCCGATTCGGCCAGGTTGATTCCACTGGCCAGTCGTATCTCTCTAGCTCGAGGCAGTCGATCATCGTCTCATTACTTTCCGCAGGGTAAGTCTAACTTGCTATCTCCTCACTTTGACTAACAGACACTTGCAGAACATTCTGGTGAGCTCACAGGTCGCTTATGCCATGGGACTCGCCTCACCTCGTGAACAGCGGCGCTATTGGACAAGCGTTTACAGCTGATCGACTGGGGCGTCGAGGTTCCATTCTCTTTTGGTCTGCCATCTTTACCACTGGCGTCGCCATTCAGACAGGGACGACATACTCGCTGGTGCAGCTTGTCATTGGACGTTATATCGCCGGTCTGGGCGTCGGCGCTCTTTCGGGTACAATCCCATGCAACGTATTCATCGCAAGCTGACTATTTGACAGCCATCGTCCCGCTTTACAATGGAGAGACTGCACCGAAAGCGATACGTGGAACGATTCTGGTTATTTATCAAGTACAAATCATCACTGGGTACGCATTGCAACCCGCGTTCTATCAGCAATCAATAACGCGTCTTTCTAGGATCTTTTTGAGTTATTTGTTCGAGCTTGGTAGTCATACCCTCGACAACTCTGGCTCATGGCGCATCCCAATTGGCCTGCAGATGATTTGGGGACTGATACTGCTCTCTGGCATGTTTTTCCTACCAGAGTCACCGTAAGTCGTTTTACGTTTGGAGATCTATCTTAACAAGGAGGTTCCACAGTCGTCACTTGCTTGGAACTGGCAGGAATGACCAAGCAAGACGCGTCATCGCCGAGTTGAACAATGTGTCCGAAGATGACGCCTTGGTCATCGAGATCGTCGAAGAGCTTGACTTTGCGATCAAGGCTGAGAACGAGGGAGGCAAGGCAACCTGGTTTGAATGCTTTTCTCCGAGAAACGCCATGTGGCTCCGTACGACCAACGGGATGATGCTGCAATTTATACAACAACTCAATGGACAAAACTTTTATTGTGCGTCGTCTCTACCTGGGCTCCCAATCGTCGCGTTGAACTCTCCCATTTCACAGATTATTATGGAGACACATTCTTTGAGAATGCTGGTGCTGGGTAAGTCGATACGGGCGTATCTTGGGCACATCTCATGCAAGCTTCGTAGTCTTTCACCTTATATTATTCAGACGATCCTGGGGGCCGTTTCGGTAGTCGGGACGCTTCCAGCGCTGTACTTTATTGAGGCATGGGGCCGCCGCAAGGTCTGTTGCACAACAGCCCTGCCACAAAATGCTATCTAACGCAGATTTAGTCACTGCTCGTTGGTGCATTTGGTCAAGCGATTTGCGCGTTCATCGTGCGCCCAGCACTCATTTACCCCCTTCTTACTCACAAGAACGCTTACAGGTCGCACTCGTTGGTCATTTCTATCTCGCGGCCCCTGGAACCGCTGTCTCGGCGTTGACGACGCGCAACAAGGCAGGTGGGGGTGTTGTCATCACCTTTGCGATCCTTCAGGTCTTTATATTTGGGACGACGTGGGGCCCGACGCCTTGGGTGTACCTCGGCGAGTCGTTCCCGCTCCGCGTCCGGCCTAAATCGATCGCACTCGGCAGTGCTACTAGTGAGTGGCGTTCAACTATTTTCGCAAGACGTGTTGAGTAAGGCTACTAGATTGGTTCTGGAACTTTATGCTCTCCTTTTTCTCGCCACGCATCGTTGCTCAGTGCGTCCCATCACATTTTTATCATCATGCAAAACGGCTGAATGGATGGTAGGATCGGACCCTTGATCATGCTCGTCTTTTTTGGCATGCTCATCTTCGGTCTGTTCTACGTCTACTTTTTTATCCCCGAGACCAAGGGAATTACGCTCGAAGAAGTACGGTGTCGCCTCCTATTTGAGATACACTCTCATCGCTTGCACAGGTTGACGAGCTGTACCGGTCTGGCACACCGGCTTGGCGCTCGGCGGGGTGGACACCGAGCGACAAGTATCGTGGAGGACGTGATGGGGATGAGAAGCGCGTCTCGGGATCGGAGAACGTGGCCTGAAAAGGGCGCGGATCGAGGGCGCGGATAGTTGTGCTTACCACAACGCAATGGGTGATCTTTAAATGTGGTCTAAAGGTCTGACAATAAATGTGCCGGTGGACTTTTGAGATAAGGCTGGCGCACATAATGGCTTCGCCTGTTGGTTTTTGTATGTTTTTTTTTACAATCTGTAAGAGGTTCTACATTTTGCATCCGATCACCGCCACTGAGTGACTTGATCGGTCGATTGGCACACATCCTGCAACATATATAAGGACCCGTTCATGTACCGACCCATCATCAATTGTTCGCCTGTACGCGCTCCATCCTGTGCACGTTGCTGAGTGTTCCCGCCGTACGGCGGTGTTCCACACTCTCAATCCATCGTGGTTCACGCGCTTCGGAGTCACCAATCAGAGGACATGGCCTGGTACTAGGAAGAAGTAGGAGTCCCGCTGGGCTGTTCGCCAACCTTTTGGACAGTGGACACCCGTTCTAACATGGTACTTGTTTCTATTTCAATATAGTAGAGTACCAATAACACGGCTTCCAGTTCAACAGCTGCTTTCACGAGCAAAATCCCTTGAAGCCGAATTTTGGCAAGGCGGCGAGATTGTTCATATTGAGGCCACTGTGAGCCCGGTTTCTGCCCTTTGCGTTATTTCTGATGTCTAACCGCTATCTGTGTAGTTGTACGTCATGCAATCTGGTTCTCTGAGGCTCAAGCCTCTTTTGCAAGTGCGGTGAAAATACATATCACTGGGTTGAGAGGAAGCCACGTAATCGTTCAATCAGTTTCGGTGTCAAGTCCCGAATAAAATCTGTGGGCAATAGTGGAATGGCTCTGCTGTGTTTCCGGACAAAAACGATCGGGAATACAAGTTTATATTACAGATGTTAGACATATACTGTAGTGGTATGTATCCGTTATTTTGCCATGTTCTTTGCCGTTAACTTCGCTATTTGGTGCTCAATTGTCCATCCCACAGTTGCCTGCTTGTCCTCCCCAGACAAACGGTTCATCAGATCTTCTTTCGACTCTTCAAACTTTTCTTCTACATCCTTGGCGTGTTTGTGCGCAAGCCGACACAGTATCGTCGCGTAGTGCCAAGCTCCGAGTGCCGTAGATATGTCTAACCTTTCCACAAGCCGTTCAAACATGTACACAAACTGTCGAATATATCAATACACAGCCAGTCGTGAACAAGCTACGCACGCCATCATCTTTGAGAATTGCAACAGGTAATACCACGATGGGACCATCAGTCTGCACGCCATAAACCGGAACGTTCATAATCCCGACAGCCTGGAGGAACTTGACGGATGCTGTGAGGTACATCCTCAACTGATTTGTGCCTTTTACAGCATTGTCCGACGCCTTCTTGTATTCGACAGCCAGGATAGGCAGCTCAAGGCGCGCGTTATTTGAGCCAATGTACAGCTTCTGAACTTCGGAAACCAATGTGTTCCTCGAATCCGTCAAGGTTGTCTGCTCTTCGACAGCAGGCGGTGAAGACGATGAAATCGAGGAAGATGTGATATTATAATGTGTTCCTTTCGGAGTCGTTGTGGCACCAGCAGAAATATCCGGTACAATCAAAGAGTCCCCGGACATTTTCGTTGACGGTTCTTCCCCACTGAATTTGGTCCCAACCCTGGATTTCTTCACGGAGCTCTTGCCTTTGATCGTTCCTCCGGGAGCACTTGTTTTTCCAGCGGCGCGAACAACGAGCTGAAGGTTTCTGGTGTCATCGAAAGATATGTTTGGAAGCTCGACCAGCAAACGTCCCAATGCATCACATCGTCCCGTGGACGGAAGGCGCCGGAGCATGGAAATGGCTGATGCCTCCGTCTGTATTTGGTTCGCCTTTATCCAAGCTGTCCATTGAGAGACGACGTATGCATTATTGCCAAGCTCTTCGATAAATTGGGATGTAGTGCCACCGCGATCAAGCACCCAATCTGAAAGGTCGGTGCTGCGGTGCGAAACTAGGTTGATGTTATGTGATATCGAACGCTGTGCGAGGACTCCGTTCACAAAGTCACTTCTTGGTAAGCGAAGGGTAGTCTCTACACTTGATGACCATCTGTGTCAGAAGCAACATCTCGAGCATCATGAAAATGTATACATACGTCGGTCTGGCAAGTGGATCTTCAAGATGCGCAATCGATAGATCCGTCAGAGTACGTGTGGCGCCACTCTCCGTCTGGACGAGACGTATGAAGAAGTCGAATAACAAGCGGTCATGGTCAACACGCCAGGATGCTTCGTAAACGTTCTCCCGAAGCTCCTTCTTTTCCCGAGACCGGCGAGATGCCTGAAAGATAGCGGAGAAGCTTTGCTCAAGAATTCGCAGGTCCACAGGAAACTCATTCAGGGGTATACGCTTCACTGCTTTCGATCGCACCTCGAGTGCTGCTACGCTATCTAGTAGTTCTTGTACACATGGCTCGAGCGCGACATCCACGCGTGGGAGGTCTTCCTGGAAGACATCGTGAGGTCTTTCAGGGAAACCATTAATGCAGAAATACACACTCTAACTTGCCATGTCTCAGGCCAGATAAAGCCCGTCATTTTCTCGTATTCGTCACGGAACACCAAATCGGACGGAATGCATTGCGGAACTACCTGGCGATCGAACATCCACCGGAAAACCCTGTAATCTTCTTTCTCGCTCGTCGCAGCAAATCTGCACGACAATTATAATGAGCGACTATGTCAACCTTGGTGTACACTCACGCAGAGCAGGAGAACGGTGAAGGAAGGGTAGTACCGCTATCCGTTATCCCATGTGGTCCGCTAATCTCTCTGCAGGAGTAATCTATCAGCAATGAACCATCCATATCTCTCATAACTCACGGATTTGGCAAGCCTTCCCCGTTGGATGGGATCGATGAAGACGCTGTATTTCTTAAACCCCAAAAAACATGGATTCTGTCTCTCGAGACTAAACTAACTTAGTAACTAACTCACGATGCTTTCGCAGAGGTTGATTGTTGAGATGATGCCTTTGATGTCGCAGAACCAGATCTACGATACGAAATGAGATGCAGAGATGCACATAAACATGCAGGAGACCTACAAGCTGATCTTATCCGCTCTCTTTTTGGGAGCCATCGTCCTGATGGTTTTTTTTTGAGGGCGTAAGTGAAGGAATAGTGGTGGAATGGAAAAACACACTCTGCGCACCCCGAATACTGTTGACGCTCAGTCCATTGGATAATCATATCTCGGCTCAGATTCGAACCCAGATCTTGTTGTGGAACATCCGTATCGATTCGCCAAGAAAGTGATGAATGGGATTGTGTCCCGCTGATGACTGCGCCTACAGACCGCCTGACGGTGTTACGGACGCCAGATATATGTGATTCTAGACCACACAGAAACCGAGAAACCACTAGGGCAATCGAGGGTGATGATAAATCCAGTGTAACAGGCGTTCCTATCTCCCCAAGATGAACGCGTGGCTTAACACGAGGACTAGCTGTCAGAAAAAAAATTGACATAGTGGGAACCCACTCACCAAGACACGGTCGGATGGCACGTCTTCCTCCAGCCATCCCACATACAATTTGATGATTGTATCGTACTTTGAGAACTCCACCCCAACCAGAGGATCACTGATGTGCCACACACGCCGCTGATAGAGGATGCTAGACATCATCACCGGCAGCTGGTCCTCGTCCGCCATGCAAAGAATAGGTATATGGCAGGTAGACGGTGGAGCTACGGACGAAGAGGATGCAAGGAAGTATGCCTCGAATCGTGGTGGGAGAGCTTGTTTCTCTTCCTCTTCTTCCTCGTGGATTATGGTTTTTTCGCACTCGGCGAGGAACTCGGACATTGTGAGAGAATGAATGGATGATTCAGCTTCGTCCTCCTCGTCATCACTGGGTTGATGTTCGAGGTCAGAACCATCTTCCTCGACAGGCATCTCTTCGCAGATTGAAATAATCAACGGTGCCAGGAAACTCTTTCTCATGTATTTCAGAATTGGAATTGACTCCCCGCTGAAATGTCGAGGAAGTATTACCGGAACGTCGTCTCTAAATGAATAACATATTGCTAAGCGACGAGTGACGCGTGACTTGTGAGGAGACACTCACAATGAACAAAGTCCCATATCGGTATTGGACATGGCGTTGCGAACAAGGATGGCAAGAAATGATTGCTTTGGAAACGCGGTTCCTGTTGTTCGCTCTGCTGTGAGAACGGCCTGGATTCTGGCACAATCAGTGAGCGCGGTATTGAACACGACATGGAGGCACTGTTGAAAGTTATCGTCAATGATTCTGTCCGTGTTGTCCCAGAGATCGATGTGAGATGCGTTATCTGAGGCGCGAAGTTGGTCGAGGAGGTGAAGCACGCGTTCATTGATATACGGGACGGGACCCTTGGGAGAAGGCAGAGTGAATCGGTTGAAGCTGGGACGTCTTCAAAACAACTCACTGATTCCAACCATTTTGGCAATTTTAGCTCGTTCTGTAGAGACTGGACGAACTGCGAGACGGCGGATGGCCAGAGAGACGCATCCTCGCACGATTTATGATAGAAAATATCTTTCCTTATGAGCTCGACGTACGATGTCATTGGAACGGTGTAAGCAATGGTAACGGAGTTGTATCCTAATACTATTAGCGCCAGTCTTGACTTTACTCGTCAATGATCTTTTCCGCCAGCACTAACTCCCTCATCAGCCCCAAGTTTGTCGCGCCGCAGATGTCCTCCTACTCTTGGGCTCTTTCGCCACTGTAGTACGAGTCCTCCATCTGCTTGTCGTCGTCAGGCCACACCATCAATACTTCAAAACCACACTGTCACACCGATCATCTTGTTCGTCCGCCGACCGAAACGAACCATTTCTACAAACTCTCCCGGCTGCCATGACGGCGAGTTGGCATGCATTCCATCGAAGAGGTTAGTCCGTGCTTCATCTTGCCACCGCTGAGAACATTGAATCGTGGCGTTTGAAGCGGAATTTTCTTCAAGACTCGAAGCTAGCTGCAGTCCCATCGAGATAGGAAATCAGTCTTTGATGGTTGCCGTTGATGCTCACTTTGGTGGTCGAACGTGAATTTTCACTCTCATTTACTGTAACACCCTGTTTCCTACCAGTCACGCTATGGCATCAATACTCGACTTCCATTACGACCTGTTGGCATATTCCTGCCATGCCGAGCGCGAAGCGCTTGAACTCGAAGATCATCTGCATTGAAGCTCACAACAAACCTGGGAAACAAGTCCTTAAAGGTTTTGGTCGCCCTCCAGTACGAGCACGCGTCAGTGGCAGAACTACTTACTCTCGTGTGGTATCCCTGGCCTCCTAACGTCTTGTTGATGGAGTTGCCGCCCGTGCCCTGGAGATGATTCAGCTTTCGTTGCCTAAAGGTGCGATTCACAATGTCGCTTTTGTAGCTCTGATCAGTGGGACTCTCTCTTGCCTATTGATGCGTTGTATTTGGACAGGACCATCCTCGGGTCACTATGTTGTTGATGCGTTACGCAAAGCGGTGGGAATATATCCTATTCTCAGAGATGAGACACTTATCTACGTTGCAATCGGGCCAAGATTGGCGTCTGCCTCTCATGCAGAGTGTGCATGGTTTCATCTGCGACATGGTCGCTTGGATGTCTTTTCCAGCCTGTTGTCGTTGTCGGCTGCGGTCGTACCACGGTGTCGCTACATATCTTCATTGCAGATTTCAGTGACACGAACACCGTCGACAGTACATCAAAGCAACGTTTTCTTACAGTCAAGAATGGGGTTTCTCGACTCATGTCTTTGACAACGACGACGATCCAAAATACCCACACATCTAAGCCTGGCGCTGGACGGTCCCCGGACGTCGTACGTGCCCTTGCCATTGGGAACTCGTTCCGCCTGACATTTTATACTGTAGGCAGGGCAATTGACCAACCTGATTACCCAAGCGGCCTGTCTTTTACCTGTATTGTCCGCACAAGGATTGCCCAGCCCTGCGCTAGCAATGATACCCGCGAATGGCAATGGTGAAGCGAACAATGTTATACCATGTCTCGACGACACGGCGCCGACATACCCACGTGTCGAAGCCTGGTGCCGGACAACCCTCGGACGTCTGTAGAACGGCGTTTCTCTACTCATGTCTTGACTACGACGCCGATGATCCAAGATACTTCCAGTCGTCGGTGAGAAGCCCTGGCGGCGGGCCCCAAGAGGGCCGTTGGTCTGGTACTGGATACAACTGCCTCGATGGTAGTATACGAAACTGTGCGCCTATCAAAGACTTTGTTGTGACTGATACTTACTGGAATCACGTGCGTGAAGATGGTTAACCGCACCCTGGCGGTCTGATACACAGTTGGAACACGTCCCGACCCATACGTGCGTTTCCAATCTCGTCTCGTTTAGCATTGAATGGGTAGTTGATCCGGTATTACGCTGGGTTTACCCGTTTGGTTCCTGTGATCGTGCGTTCTTGAACGTACGGGATGAGCGGCGCGGCGTGTCTGGGTTTTGGTCACCGTTGTTTGTGTCTGTGCCTTCCCTTCCTGTCCCCGCACGACCCCTGTTCGTGGCCTAAATCTGCACGTCGCTTCTTCTGCAAGTTTGATCAACCTCAGTCGTTCCTGTTGCTTGCCGGTCACTGCTGTCAATGTTGTCGTTATCGAGCAGTGCGTCCACAGCTTGCCCGACGATGTACATGGATCGTACCGCCTCTCAGGCTCAGACTTGCAGTGGGACAGATTTTGGCTCGGATGCGTACGAGGAGGAACTCACTACCGAGATCGACTTCCGGGATCACGGACAACGACGATCGTAAGGTTTACGAAGACAAGGAAACAAGGAGAGTCGCCTGAGCTAACGATGCCCCTTTTTTCCGGTCTTTCAGGGACGACTGGAAAGGAGGAACAATGTCATCAAGGTAGGCACATTTCCAAGATTGTGCTCCTGAAATTGGCTGAAGCTGACGGGAATTTAGGCAGGCAACCCTCTCCCCAGTCCTCTGTTATTCAGCCTTAGTATTGTCGCGAACGGTGTTCCCGCAATATCAAGTTCATTCGGTGGTTGACCAATCATGTTTCCAAACCAAACTATCGTACAATACCCTTGCATTTGACCACTTGTTCCCTTGACATCATCGTCCTTGCTCTGTGTCATCGTCCTCCTGCATGTCATCATTTCCGTGATAGTGTTACGCCCCCCAATCCATTTCATGTTTCTTTCTTGACTATCTGAGAGTGCAGAATTATTTAAACATGGAGCGAAGCGTTTATTACTAGAGCAAGAGCCTGTTGAGAGTGGGACTCTTATCGACGGTTTGCCTCGCTCGGCCACCTCATAGCGGTCGCCAGGCATGGATCGAGCGCACGGATAGTTGCCATTGCTTTCTTACCTCTAAATCCATTGCGGTTCAAACGTTTACGAGCTTCGGAGCTAGTGCGGCATCATCAGTTACCGGGGGAAAGCAGCCGTCAACAGTGACGTGTCTGCAGGGGCAAATCTAAGGCAATGACGGAAGACTACTCCATTGGTATGATCCAAACACGACAAGTTATGCAACAGACGAACGTGTGATCAGTGATCGCCGCCACACACCGCGCTACGGCGTCGTCTCCGTCTCAGCCAGCCAGTCCTCCAAACCCCTGACCGTATTCACCAACGCGTCCAATCCCGCGCCCCTCGTCGGTTCGTCATGCACGCCAAACACCCCCTCCACGACCGCCCTGCGCAAAAAGGGAACGAGCACGCGCACATACGCAGCCCCCGCAGCCCCTCCACGA